>PITA01006139.1:63913-103268 GCA_004023965.1 Spilogale gracilis
CCCCCCCCCCCCCCGCCATGCTGGGTTTCCTCTCACAATCCTGAGATAGTCCAACACTTAACCAACTGAACCCCCCAGGCGCCACACATCACTTCTTTATGTATTTTAATTTCTTTTCAATGTTTCTCATAACTTTATTTCTCTAAGTCGCAAATTCTGGTAAATTTATTCAAATTATATCTTCTGGCCAAGAATTACCTCTTTGGCTGAATTAAATACACTTTTTAACCCATTCTTTAGGTTTGTAGTATCACCTGTGGTGTTTTGCATTTCCATTTAGTTATCATTTAACTGCCTGATTATACCTGATTTTCTTCTAATCTTTGTGATTGTATCTTTTGTTTAACCACTTCTTACTTTTTTTGTTCTATATTCTGTAGCTGTAAATTTCAACATATGTAGTGTGTGACTAAACCTGTTATTTCATATTCTTCTTCTGACTCCAACTTGTGGTTTGCCTCCTGTAGTTGTTAGTTTTTAATTTTGAGCTTATTAGATAATCAGATCTATAGAAATATTTTTTTATTTGCTTGTTACATTTTTATTATTATGTTCAATTTCCCAGCAGATAGTACATCATATGCTTTTGATGTAGTGTTCAGTGATTCTAGTTGCATATAGTACCCAGTGCTCATCACCACATGTGCCCTCCTTAACACCCATCACCCAGTGATCCCATCCTCCCACCCCCCTCAATTCTGTAAACTTCAGTTTGGTTCCTATAGTCCAGAGTCTCATGGTTCGTCTCCCTCTCCAGTTCCTTCCCATTCAGTTTTCCCTTCCTTCCCCTGTGGTTCTCCACACTATTGCTTATATTCCACATATGAGTGAAACCATATGATAATTGTCTTTCTCTGCTTGACTTATTTCATTTAGCATAATCCCTTCCAGTTTATCCATGCTGATGCAAATGGTCGGTATTTGTTCTTTCTGATGGCTGAATAATATTCCATTCCACATCTTTATCCATTCATCTGTTGAAGGACATCTGGGCTCCTTCCACAGTTTGGCTATCGCGAACATTGTTGCTATGAACATTGGGGTGCATGTGCCCCTTCTTTTCACTACATCTGTATCTTTGGGGTTAAAAACCCAGTAATGCAAAAAAAAAAAAAAAAAAAACCCAGTAATGCAATTGCTGAGTCATGAAATCTTTCTTTTTTAAGTCTCTTTATTATTTTTTTAAGTAATTTCTACATCCAATGTAGGGATCAAACCTGCCGCCCCAAGATCAAGAGTCACATGCTCTACCAACTGAGCCAATCACGGGCTCCAGAAATCTTATTCTTAAATTGTGGTTTTTGCTTCTGATGGGAACCAGGGAATGCCATCAATCTGGGATGACGGTATGGCTCCCCAAAGGTCCCACCTTAATATGAGAGAAAAGTATTTGTTCAAAGATTTCAGCATTGCCCAAGGCCCAGCATCTAATTCAGTGTTGGTAGCAGCTCCCAACCTCACGAAAGCCTTGCTTTTCTAATCTACTCATTGCTCTCATCTCAGCCCCAGGTCACTGATTTTTTGTTTTGTTTTTGCTTTTGTGTTTTTGCTGTTTGTATTTTTGTTTGTTTTCCAAAGTGGATAGGATAGTTTTCCTTGAAGAAATTCAGCAATCCATTGAAAAGGTATATATCATATCAAGGACTTAACTGTCCATTGCAGAAAGGTCCCTCTGAGCATTTGTCACATTGTCCAAAGTTCAGTTTTATCCAGATCCACTCCGTCTCACAATATTTTTCATGTGTTATTCCTTCTCTTGTTCAATCTATCTTTTGAACTTTTATTTTATTGTATTTCCTTTACTTTCATTTAAAAATCGCTGCAGTGTAGCAGTGACAAATGAAAAAAAAATATTCTGCAATTTTGAACCAGAGTGTTTTATTTTTATATAATTGTTTTTTAGAAATTATACCAATACACTCACATATACACACATAATTTTATATAGTTCATATTAAAGTTAACTTTAACTTATGAGTATTTCCTGCCTTTTGAAAACATAATACTATAGTGATGCAAAATCTACTTTAGAAGGTCTGAATTCTTATTTTGGCCATTTAAGTTTTTCCCCCACATGGAGTAGGATTTACTATAATAAATACTATAACTATCTTTGAACAATTATCTTTATGCTTATCATGATGAATTTTTATTACATAATTTTCAAATTTAAAACTGGTTGAAAAAATATGTATTTCTATCAACAGAGTGTAGTAATAGCTCTTTCACTGTATTCCCTCAGGCATTTATTTCAATTATTAAAAAAATTATGGGGCACCTGGGTGACTTAGTTGGTTAATCACCCACCTCTTGATTTTGGCTCAGGTCATGATCAAGCCCCACATCGGGCTCCCTGCTCAGCAGGAAGTCTGCTTCTGCCTCTCTCGCTCCCCCTGCTTGTGTTCCCTCTCTAACTATGTTTCTTTCTGTCAAATAAATAAATAAAATCTTAAGTAATAATAATAATAATTTGCATGAAGCCGATAGCTCATAGAATATCACAGTGTTGAATACTTAATAAAGTTGATTTCAGATATAACTCAGCTATTTAGTGGGCTTATGTTTGTTGGAACATTTAAGTGCATGTAAATACATTCAAACATATGTTGCACAGCAAAGCTCCTCTGATAACTAATTTGTGTTCCTGAACATCCACTTTCTCCAGGGGAACAATTTCCAAGAGTTGTGCTGACTGACAAGATTTCAAGTTTCCTGTTCCTTTCTGGGGAGGCTCTGATTCTGGCCTCTTCAGTGTTTCCAATCTCAGTTGTGCCACAGAGCAGCTCTGAATGGCAGTGGCTGTGGACATGCCTCCCTGCGATCTTAATTAGACTGCAAAAAGTATGACTGCGGAACAGTAGCCAAATACAGCCCATCCCTTGCCCACTAGCATTCAGTCAGGGTAATTTTATAAAACATACTCTTCAAAGAACTTGGTTAGACATAATTTTTAAAGAGCACTAAAAGCAGAAGGTACTTTTACTAAAGGCATTCCTTGCCTTACAGTAACTTTAAAATGTCAGAGAAGTACCAAAACATTCTGAACTACTGTTTGTATCCTCTTAATGTGAGTTCATTTAGGTCACACACATTTAGGCACAATTCACCGACACAGAACCAGAAAGGGATTTCTGACAGGACTATTCACTCAGCCAAGAAATGTTTTGAGCCTCTTCAGTGCATTGGGCAGCACAGTAGCGATGTACTATTTAACAAGGCAGACATAGTCCCAAGCCTCATGGTAGCTGAGGTTTGTGAGGAAGATAGGAAGCAAGCAAAACAAACAGAAAGAGAATAATCACAGATCATGATACATGATATAAATAAAATGAGTAGTTTTTTATGATAATAAGTGTAGGGAGAACTAGTTGAGATAAACTGATTAGGACAACTACATAGAGAGATGTGTAACTTCTAATGGTACAGTGAAGAAGGGTGTGAGAAGGAGTGATTTGAGTAAGATGTGTAAAGGCCCTGGGGGTGAGTATGGGAACTAAAAGAGTAGAGAACAATGTAGCTGACAATGGTGATTAGGGGGAAATGAAAAAAAAAATACAATTGGGAAATTAGCTTTTAGTGTGGGGAGTAGGACATGCTTTGTAAGCCTCTACAGGAGTATATAGTCTGTTCTAAATATAAGTGAGAGCCATAGAAAAATTTAAAGCAGAGAAATAAAACCATCAGATTTGTTTTAAAAATATCAGTGTGATCACTATATGAAAATTAACTGACCCGATTAGAAATTGGCAATTGTGAAAAATAGCTCAGAAGTAATTGCTTACACTAGAATTTGTTAATAGAATGGACGGAAGTGGACAGATTTGAAATATACTTTGAAAGTATTAATTGACAGGCATTGTAGATTGGGTTGAACATGAGGATGTTATGGGAATAATTGAGAATAAATCCCAAGCTCCTAGCTTGAGAAGCTATGGAAATGGTATTGTCATTCTTGGAAAAGAATGAGAGAAAAATATTTGAGAAAGGATTGAAGGTAGAAATAAATAGTTTGATTCTGGATATCTTATATTTAAGATATCTATAACACATCTAAATACAACCCTTTGGCTCATAAGACATCAGATGGGTATTGAGTCCAAAAGAGAGTGTTGGACTGCACATATGAAATAGTATTTGAAAACAAGGGAATGAATGTGCTAAGGTCGAATTTAAATTAGAGAAGAACCTTCCATCTCCAGATGGAAAATGTGCCCAACTGTGTCAAAAGCTGTTGACAAGTTTCCATTGGATTTTATATAAGGCAGAACACTAATGATCTGGACAATAGCAATTTTAGATGGCAGAAATCAGTTACAAGTGGGTTGAGGAATGAATGAGAGGTCACTAAATGGATTCGCTGTGTAGACAACTCTTGAGACATTTGTTCTGTGAATGGTAAAACAAGAAAATAATAGTGGAAGTCAAGAGAGGATTTTTTTTTAAAGAAGCAGAAGATACTAAAGCACATTTATAGGCTATTTGCAAAATTCTAGTATAATTGGTGGCATCTATGTTGCAGGAAAGAGGAAGAATGACTGAGGAACAAAGTTCTTAAAAAGTGAGGGGATAGAAATCAGAGCACACAGGGAAAGATGGATTTTTCAGAAGACAGGAATTCTTCCTTCATCCCCCCCCCCCCAAAAAAAAGAGAGAAAGAGAGAGAAAGAGGGAGGCCTGGGTGGCTCAGTTGGTTAGACACCTGGCTCTTGATCTCAGCTCAGTTCTTGATCTCAGGGTTATGAGTTCAAGTCCCACATCGGGCTCCATACTAGGCATGGAGCCTACTTTAAAGAAGAAAAAATAAAGAGAGGAAGAAGAAGCCCATAGGGCAGTATCCAAAAGCTAGGCAAATTAATATGGTAAAATGTAAGAAATTCTGAAAGAATGTGTTGGCCACTGTTAAAGGAAAACTCCCATTGGATGAGATGAGCAAAAAAAAGTTGATTGTGTTAATGCTGTTGCCAATGATGGGGGAGAGAGCACAGACAAAGTATGGACACTCCTCTCTAAGACAGAGGAGGCAGAGTTTTCAGGATATGAGATGAGGGAACTATAGCCATCTGTGTTTTCTAAGTAGCTTTACCCAAAGGAAAAGTAAATTTTCTCCTCCTTTGGTAGGGTCCTACCTAGCCTGGAACACCAGGGGCCTTATCTTGCTTGATTTTATTTCAAAAGGATGGCTCCCAGGTCTTTGAGAAAGACATTCCTGGCTTTTGTAACTGGCAAGAGATTTTTAAAAAGATCTGTATCTCAAAGAGGCAGAGAAAAATTCGAAATTCTAAGTATTCTAAAGTAAACACTCTAAGAGAAGTGGTGGGTCTGGAGTGAGGAACGAAACTGGGGAAAGTTTTGTCAAGCTGAGGAGAATTGTTAAGGCTGTCTTGGTCTCCACATGGAAATGTCTGGCCACCTAAAATTAACCACCACATGTATGCAGTTAGACATTTTAACTGTTTTTTTTTTTTTTTTTAATTTAAAGCCATCGGTTTTCTCATTAATAAGATGATATAGAGGAAAGTATATGTAAATTGAATGCATGACCCATGATATAAATTCTAATGGCACCCTCTGAAGATTTTTTTGCAGAGAAGTGTGCCTGCATTAGCAAAATTGTATTATAATTACGTTGATCTGTCTATCCCTTCCACTACAGAATAACTCCTGGTACCTTAACATGTTCTGCATTGTTTAACCAGTACGCAGCAGCATGCTTTGTATAAAGTAGATAATATTAAAATAACCTTCATTTTGTGAGCCCATTGACCCATGCACTCACTTGTCATACCAGCCTAAATGTTTTGCTTGCTTCCGGGTAGATTCTCATAACCAGGAGGACACACACTTTAAACTCCATTTTCAGACTTTATCCCCAGCTCTCTTTTGGTCTCAAGCTGAGTTCCATTTTCCCTGCCTGAATGTGCCGTAGGTGGCCTGAGAAAAATATTGCCAAATAAGAAGGCTGAGGAGGTGCTCCTTTCCTACAACCCTTCAGGCCTGTGATGAATCGCAAGTGCTGTGACCTGCAGCAGGATCTGTGTGGGGCTGGAGTTTCATCTCCGACCTGGAACAGCCACTTTAGGTGTTCTTGATCCTCATAACAATGTCACTTATGTGGGGGCTGATTTTATCTTTATTTTATAGATGAGGATTTCAAATGAGAGCAAGATTTAAGTATCTTGCCCAGGGTCATTTTCAGAAAATGATAATGTGAAGGGCACCTGGGTGGCTTAGTTGGTTGAGTATCTGCCTTCAGCTGAGGTCATGATTTCAGGGTCCTAGGATTGAGCAATGACCCCTCCCTCCCCCCCCACCTCCCAATGTCCCCCCTCCCCCACTCACACTCCTTGCTCAGAGGGGAGTCTGCTTCTCCTCCTCCCTTTGCTCCCCGCCCCCCCCAATGTTCTTTTTATCTCCCTTACTCTCTCTCAAATAAATAAATAAAATCTTTAAAAAAAGATTACAAAAAAAATGTGAAGGAAAGCTACAATGTGTGATTTAACAAGTTGGTAAAATATTTACTTTCTAAATGCCACTGAATCTCTTAAGTGTATTAGAAAACAGAAACAAACAAAATGCTGACTAGGCAGCCACTGCAGATTTTTTAACATAAGCCAAGGATCTCCTCTCATTGACAGTCCTTATAAATAATAATGAATTTAGTATTCTTTATTTTTAAACATTATTTTCCATTTATTGATGTAGATCATAGGAAACGAATATCATCTTCCTAATCAAAGTTCCTATGTTCCTTGACTTTGCAATAGCAAATAGGAAACAATGAGTCACTAATGAACAAAAACCTTATGTAGCTTTAAGACAGACACATAAAAGCCTTTGACAGGCTAAAAAAAAAAAGAAACCCTCTACTGTTACTATATATCAGGTTTTGCAGGATTTAAGTCATATTTGTTTAAATAGTTCTTTTTCAATAAAAATATAACCAAGAGCGAAGGATAGACAGAAGAAAGCACTTTAAACTTCACATTTCAACCTGAACAGTCATTACTGCCCGTGGACACTAGGGAGCTACGGGGTCCTCACCTTGTGGCTTGACATCTATTTTTGTTCATGTTTCAAAAGAATATACATTTTGTGAGAAATATAAATATATTTATTAACAAAGTTGAATTCTGTCCTTGTAAAAAAATAAAATAAGTAGTTGTCTTTCTAACTTCTAGCCAGACATCGCCAGTGTCTGTGAAAAACCTGGGACCAGTAAGTACATCAGGGAGAAATACCAAGCACTGAAGGAAGGTAGAGTCATTCTTTAGTCAGGAACAAATGGATGGTAGACAATGAGGTTGGCAAAATCTTCATTCTCTTTTCCTTTTATTGACCTCCTCAAAATGAAAAGCCCTCCTGAAAACAGGTGGTCCTGAAAATCTGTAGATAATTAAGCAAAATGAGGCTTGTTGACAGCTTGGCATGAAATGTGAATCTTTAATTACATTTTAATGACAACTCATATTACTTTACATAACTGTGTTAGGTGTATAACATGAGATTAGGGACTGTTAATACAGATTTTGGATTGTTTTTCTCAACATTTATAAAACTGAGTAATAAAAACGTTTAGTGATTCAATGGTTAGTAGAGATTCCTTTTTATATGTAACATGTCTGTTTATCATTTTCGTTATATAGTACTTACATAATAATTAAAAATATTATGATCTTATTTCAGGGATTTCTAAATTGGAAGAGTGTATTCTGGCTACAATCATACCTAAAATCAGTTCTATTAGAATCCTCATTAACATTAGACATATTATTTTTGAACAAAGCACAAATTACAAAGACCTTCAAAAGTCTCTTTAAAGACTACATTTTTTTTTGCCCTTATTGATTAAAGAGTTTTAGTTTGGCAGTAACTTCACCAAGAATTATGATTAGTGTTTATGTTTTTTTAGTTTAATGCCTTAAACTGCTAGTACACTTATTTATTTTGAATTCCATGTAAATTCTCAGCAGCTTATATAGATGAACTTGAATCCAAGCTTTTCCCAAAGTGATTTCAACCATCTGTGAAAATATTGAACCATATCATATCCCTCATTTATCCTAATTAGTTCTTATGTAATAAATCATCTCCTTGTCCAGTAAAAGTGCTGTGATTTTTTTCTCAAATTAGTCGTATACTCCAAGGTATTGAAATGAATGGAATTTAATAGGTTATATTTTTAATAGTATAACTTTAAACATTAAGAAACAGTACAAACCTGTGTTCCCTTTTTTTGGTTAAATAATGAGGATATATTATTTAGTATTTTAGTTCAATGGCAAGGTAAATTTGGAAAATACAAGTCCATTTGGTGCTTAACAAAATGGGCTGCACTTCATTTTTTTTCTGGTTCTGACAGTATGTAAATTGTCACAAATTAGCTAATCACTATTCTGAGAGAGAAAATAGCCATATCAAAGTGCACGTGTTTGAAATGGAGCTCAGGACTTTTCCTCTAACCTGGTGCCCCATTAAAACCCTCATCGTGGTCAGTTAGAGCACTGTCAACCATTTGTTTGTGTCTGAAACTTGACTGATCCGTCTCTCTCCCCCTACAGCCTGTCCACTACCAAGTCTTGTTGATTCTATATCTTACATATATTCATTCTTATCTCTTTCCACTCGCCCCTATTATGTCCAAACAATGCATTTGTCTTCCCTTATCAACTTTTACCTATATCCAAGCCATTCCCTATCCTACGGACAGATTCTCTGTAGAAACTATTAAGATGATGATACAATCCTTTTGGTATAAGCTCTAGATTAAAAAATAACAGTAATAAAACTAAGCATATACTTATCCCATAACCAAGAAATTCCTATCTTAGATACTCACTTAAGAGTAATGAAAAATATATATATTTTACTAAAAGTCTTATATAAGAATGTCCATGGTAGCTTTATTTAAAATAGCCAAAACTGAGAACAGCTTGAGCAGCCACCAAGAGGAAGATAGATGAAGTGTCATCTATTTATACAACAAAATACTACTTAGAAATTAAAAAAAAAAAACAAAACAGCTCAATATGTCTGAATCTCAAAATGTGATGCTGACTGAAAGAAACCTTACATGGAACATATTCTTTGATTCTACTTATCTGAAATTCTAGAATAGGCAAGACGAATCTACAGTTTATTTTTTTAATTTTTATTTTTTTAATACTAGTTTTTTTTGTGTGTGTGTGTTTTTTTTTAAGATTTTATTTATTTGACAGAGAGGAACACACCAGAGAGGGAACACAAGCAGGGGGAGTGAGAGAGGGAGAAGCAGGCTTCCCACTGTGCAGGGAGCCCGATGTGGGACTCGATCCCGGGTCTCCAGGATCATGACCTGAGCCGAAGGCAGTCGCTTAACCAACTGAGCCACCCAGGTGCCCCCTAATCTACAATTTAAAAAAAAATCAGAATGCTAGCTGCCAATGAGAAGGCGAGAGTGGGAACAGGGGTTGACTGCAAAGGAGCATATAGTAATTTTCTGGGTAATACAAAGTTCTACGTCTTTTTTTATTGAGGTATATTTCTCATATAACATTATATTAGTTGCAGGTGTACAGTGTAATGATTTTATATTTGTATATACTACAAAATGATCACCACAATAAGTGTAGTTAATATCTACCAGTTATGCAGTTCCAATTTTTCTGTCTCCTGGTAAGCACTTTTAATACCATTTGAGAGGGGGTTGGGGTTGCAAAGATTAGATTTATGCATTTGTCTATGCTCATAGAAAGGTTATCACTTGTGCCTTTCACAGCGTAACATTTTTCTTTGAAAAATATAAATTATTTAAATATAACTTGAACTCTAACAATATGCATGCTGAGGTGCTTAGGGGTGATATGTGTTGATGTCTGAAAAAACTTTAAAGTATATTAAAAAATAAAACTAAACTATTGTGTATCTTGATTGTGGTGGCTATGGGGCACCATACTTTGATAAAGCTCATAGAAATGTGTACTAAAGGGGTCCCTGGGTGGTTCAGTCAGTGGGGCACCTGACTCTTGATTTTGGCTCTGGTCTTGGTCTCAGGTTTGTGGAATGGAGCAACATGGGGCTCTGCCCTCAGTGTGGAGTCCTCTTGGGATTCTCTCTCTCTCCTTCTCCCCATGCCCTCCTCCCTCTGCCCTCACTCATGCAGGCACACTGCACTCCGTCTCTCAAAAAAAAAAAAAAGAAGAAGAAAAAGGAAGAAAGAGGAGGAGGAGGAGGGGGAGGAGGAGGAGGAGGAGGAGGAGGACAAAGAGAAAGAAAGAAAGAAAGAAAGAAAGAAAGAAAGAAAGAAAGAAAGAAAGACCAAAAAAAGTAAAATTATGTGTTGTAAATTATACTCCAATTTTTAAAATGCCTCAAAAGATAAGGTGGATCTTTTGTACACCTTATTTTATTTTATATCTCAATTTTCAGTATGCCTCAAAAGATAAAGTGAGTCAATAGATTGCTAAACAATTGGACAGATGAGATATTTACAATTAAAGAATCGAGGTAGCGGATACTTAGGAGTTTACCGCACAATAATTGCTTCTTTTCTGATGTTTGAAAATGTCCCATAACAGTATGTGGAGGAAACATGTAAATCTGGCAGGATTGCAGTGTTCCCATGCTTAAAGTCTATAATAGCTTGGATTTGCTCTAGAATTATTAACATGGTATAAAGTTTCCACATGCCTGGATCTCTCCCTGAGTTTTAAGTGTTATAGGTCATTTATTACTCATGCACCAATTTCTAATCATACCCTTCTTTGTCAGTTTTCACAAAATAACAGACTCTTCTTCCCAGGGACCTTATAATTAATGACAGTGTAAATCATCATGTGATTATCTGACTCCTCCGGTAGTTTTTAAAATGCATTTGACCATGATCCATTAATATATCTCTAGGGCACATCTCCATACCCAGGACTTGGTCTGATGTAAATACGAAATAATTACATATCAAAGCACATATGAAAACTAACTGAAGAAGTAGTCCCATGAGTCATTTCAAAGTGAATCATGAATCATTTATGTGGTCTAACCATTGATTTTTAAATATCCCCTCATTTCTTAAGAGGTTCGTTATTTCATAGAGTGATAATGAAATCATGTTAAATGGAGACACTAATAAAAAATATTTTTGAAAATTATCAATTGGCCAAGCATCCCAGGTGTTTTATCTTATTATGGCAGAATAAATAAATCTGACAGTTTACCTGATTATAAATTTTTGTCTTAATATGTTTTTGAAGACTTATGTAAATAGGCATTGACTCAAACATTAATTTTCATTCCACATAAATTTAGTTGCTTATAAGATGGTGTAAGAAAACAACATATTTGCATCTTGACATGAAGTAAGACATAAGTCGTCCTCAAAGAGAGCAGGTGGGGAGTAGGAGGAGGTCGAGACTCCTGCCTTTTGAAACAGCTATAAAGTTTTTCTGATTATAGTATTAGAGCAAATCTGTGGGATAATGGTTAAATTGCTCTATAAACAAATCTCAGTGCGACTAGTACTGATTAATACTCTGTGATTTTTACCTCTAAATTGGCTCAGGGAAATAAGGGTTGCACAGTCTCATTGCCCAGTTTTCAGAAGTGTACATCAGGAAATGTAGTTGGCATAAGATTCTCTTAAAAAAAATAATAACCAGGGCGCCTGGGTGGCTCAGTTGGTTAAGCGACTGCCTTCGGCTCAGGTCATGATCCCGGCGGAGACCTGGGATCGAGTCCCACATCGGGCTCCCTGCTCGGCGGGAAGCCTGCTTCTACCTCTCTCACTCCCCCTGCTTGTGTTCCCTCTCTCGCTGTGTTTCTCTCTGTCAAATAAGTAAAGTCTTTTAAAATAATAATAATAATAATAACCAGGGATTCCTGGTTGGCTTAGACAGCGGAGCAAGAGACTCGATCTTGGGGCTGTCGTTTTGAGCCCCATGTTGGGTATAGTAGAGATTACTTCAAAATAAAATTTTAAAAAATATAAAATAAAAATAAAATAATAATAACCAGAAAAGAAAATAAAAAGTATTGACAAAAAGGAGACTAAGTATATGTAAAGCACTATGTAGTAGTCTTTCAATTGAAATGTGTGAGAAGATAAAGACTGTTTTGAGATTGTTCTATAGTTATGTGAGGAGATTTCACCAATTCCTGTAAAATGTGAGCAGTTAATATTTTTGTAACAATTACTAAAAACTTTCTAAGTTTTATATAATCTCAGTTGTTGGATTAGAGGGAGAAGAAAGGCAGGAAAAGCCTTTTTATGTCACTTAGGAAGGTTCTACAAACAAATATACACCATTGTATAAAAATTATGTACACTTTAATGCATATTGCAATTGTCTGTAATAACTACATATTTTTCCACTGGGTAGAAATGAGGTGCAGGGAGAACATTTAAAGTGAACACTGAACTATGCAGTTTAAGTCCCAACAGATATCTGTTGGAACTGCGTGAATTAACTGGGTTTAACCTAGTGATTCTAGACTAGGGACGGTGGGAATTATATTTGCAAGATTTATGCAGAGAGTATAAGATATTTGCTCAGTGTAATTTCCTTTTATTCCTTTATTTTGCAAGACTTCTGAGAAAAAGCAATAAAGGAAGAGACACCAGTTCTCAAGTGAATAATCCCTTCTATAGAGCCTGCTAAACATGGTACTGACCGCAAATGGCAAAAACGAAATTTACTTCTCAAAACAACAAAAATATGCTTGTTAGTAACAAGCCTGATGTTCTATTACAGATCTTTGTATTGACTATGTTGCATTTTGAAGAGAAGCAAATAGAAAGATGGGATTTTGCGAGGGATATGTTTTGTAATGGTCTACCAAAAAATCTCTCAGGGTAATGTTTAAAGGGTGATTTCATTAGTCTGGGTTTTGTTGAAACTTCTTTACCCAGAAAATCAGTTGTTTCTCAGATGTGATCCAACTCAGGGATGTTAACTTACTATAAATTGAGACACTGGAATATAATACAGAATACAATTTATTCATTTACAATAAGAATTATGAATTTATTCTGTCCAAAATGTTGCCATGATCAAGATATGGTTTATTTCAGAATTACATAAAAACTAAAGCAAAAATTTACTTATTACCCAAGGAATCAGCACTAGGAATTCAGATAATTCTTAACAGTTTCTTTCAACCTGACACCTTCTTTCTCTCAAAAGACACAACCTTGCTAGACAATATTACTCCTGGTGTTTGACAAAATATTCTTCTATCTAAGGCTGTGTTTTCATTGACAATTATTTTTTTCTGCTCATTGTTTTCCAGATATCTTTGATGAATAATGAACCTTTCTTCAAATATGTTTATAAAGCTTATTTGACCACAGTCCAGTCTACACTAGTAGTCACTAAATGTGACTTTACATATTTTTTATTTCATCTACTAAGCGCTGAATTCTTTTGTTCTCACAAAGGCTACCTGATTTTATTTCCAAGTCTTTCAGAAGGAGGGGTTCAGAGGGCATCTTATACTACCTGCACCTGTCACCATCTTTAGCCATATGAAAATCCTTTAGTTCCTATAATCGGATTTAGTTTGGAAGACACCTTGTCCTCAGCTGCTGTCGACACAGTCATTTCTGACTGATCTTTCTCCATGTAAGCTTCAAGCGTGCCAATGAGAATTTCAGACCAAAGCAGGAGCCTGAATTGCTGAAAAGATATCAGGTTTAGCAAGAAAGCAAGATCAGACTTAGTCCTCTGTGAAGAATTTCTGCAAGATATTGACAGTGGTCCCTTACTAAGATTCCAGAGTCAGAATCTTGGGAAGATTTTCTAAAACAAAGCTACATAATTCTGTGTGCTGGCATTTGTCTGTAACCCTAATGAAAGAAAAAATATTATCACATAATATGTCAGCTGTTTGACCATGGAATTCTTTTCTGGTAGTACACACACTCACAGCTAATAGGATGAAAGTCTGGGACCTACAGCTAAAATCAAATATTCACATTCAGATATAAATACAAAAATTAATTCACATGAATCTATAAAGTGCTTTGGCTTTTTATTACTGTTCTCTCATTTGGAAAATTATAGAGCATTGATTGGAAGAACAGCGATTAGTAGATAAATAATAATAGTAACTGTAATAATGGTAAGTGATAGTGATATGAGGGAGAAGCTATAACTTCTATGGCAGTGTTTCTTCAAGTGTGACCTCTAGAGCACCAGTATCACAATCATCTGGACCGTTTTTCAATGGTGCAAATTCCCAAGTGCCTCTGAAGACTCACTACATCAGAATCTCCTGGGGATAGACCAGGAGTCTGGATTTTAAATAGATCTTCCATGAACTCTTGATGTACACCTGAGTTTGAGAATTATTGAATGAGGGATCTCTGTTTAACTTAGAAAAAGACATGACAAAACAGTTTAGAAGAAGATTTGATAGATCCTCTGGCATTCACCATGCTATGAGACTCAGACAATGTCTTTCTTAATCAAAGAGAAAGAGAGAGAGAGAGAGAG
The DNA here is from genome assembly GCA_004023965.1 of Spilogale gracilis. Classification (NCBI taxonomy): domain Eukaryota; kingdom Metazoa; phylum Chordata; class Mammalia; order Carnivora; family Mephitidae; genus Spilogale; species Spilogale gracilis. The sequence continues at coordinate 78,379 of PITA01006139.1, forward strand.
AGAGAGAGAGAGAGAGAGAGGGAGAGAGAGAGAACTTTTGTAAAGATTTTGTAAGCTCTGGTATACATTAGTTTCTCTACTATCTCTCCAATTTTGTCATTCACATCATATCTAAAGAGGCCAGGAAAGCCTCCTCATCACATAATGACACACATGAAAATCATAAAGTAGATAGGCTTTTATATATGAAACAGAGAAAAAATATACATTCATATTTATTTCCTGTTTTCCTATTTTCTTTCCTATTTCCATAGTGCACAAGAGAACTATAAGGACCCCAAAGGTGTATCAAAACTAAACAGACTTTCAAATTTGATTGTTTGGTAATAAAAGAGGAAATAAATGAAATTTCTAGCCATTCAGGGACAACCTAAAAGAAAATGAAAGATTGGCCATTTACACATTTCTTTTTTTTTTAATTTCAATGTATTTTTAAAAAATAGTTTATTTTATTTTTTCAGTGTTCCAAGATTCATTATTTATGCCCCACACCCAGTGCTCCTTGCAATTTGTGCCCTCAGTACCCACCAGGAGGCTCACCCATCCTCCACCCCCCTCCCTTCCAAAACGCTTAGTTCATTTCTCAGTCCAAAGTCTCTCGTGCTTCATCTCCCTCTCTAATTTATTTTTTTTTAAGAATTTAAAAAATAAACATTTCTTTCAGCAGTTACTTTAATCAAGCTGAAATATGATACCTCTTGATAATCATATTAAGTCTCTGTAACCTCAGATCTTTAGAAACTTAATTATATATATATATATATATGTCTCAAAGATAAGTATGTCCCTTTCCATTCCCCTCACTCCTTCAAATATTTACAAACCTTGCAATCAATATAAATATTTCAACTTATAAGATCTTCATATTTGGCATTCAGAAAATTTGTGATCTTTCCATTAGTCACTGAAACTAGAGTTAGATCTTCCTATATCCATTTTCTATGTTTTCTCAAACCCCTGATAACTGTTAGTTTCTTTAACATCACTGAAATAAGCTGTCTGAAATGAATATTGCTCCATAGTTCCCTGCTCTAAAAGAAAAAAATAAAAAAGCATGTTGGAGAAAGATAAGTATTTTTTAAACCTGTAATTCTTTATTAAGTTTTGGTTCTAAGAAGAGTAATTTCATGTTCAAAAGAACGAGTGTTTAAATGGGATCACTGATGAGCTTAGATGTGTCTTTGGTTCAAATGCAAATAAACCAATTATAAGAGTGTTTAAATATAAACATGAAATATGCAATGCATTGATCGTATGAATATGTTACCTCTATAATGATAATGGTCATTGCTAACATTAGTTAAAAATTACTATAGCCTGGCATTGTGTTAAGCACTGAATATGCATTAATTTTTTTAATCTTCACAACACTTCTATTGTCTCCATTTTTTAAAATTATAAAACTGCATTTGGAAATGTTAAATAACTTGCCCTCTGATTTAGCAGATCTGCCCATTGTGAAAGAATAAATCTACCCTGTCTTATTAAGAAATCAGCATAGCATCCCATAAAAATATTTAATGAGATTAATTTTCCAGTAACTTTAGCTCACAGCTACACCTGTTTTCCAAAGTACCTCTGCGTGTCAAGGTATCTATGCAAGCCATTGACATTTTTCCTTAACTCAGACTTGTCATCTTTAGGTAGGCCATCACTGTTTGTGAAATATGGTGTGTGACACCTCCTCAGGAACCACCCCAACTTTTTTTGGTAAATTTTCCCTATTTAAGCTTTCTTTGTGGGAATGGCATATCAATTAGACTAAAAACCCGAGGGAATGCCCAAGTGGCCCAAAATAAGCACATCACACTCTCTGTCCTAAAAATGTAGCTCCTCAGTAGGTGGCACAAAAGCAGAAAGTGATAGAAATGAGTCATGAGATTGATCTTCCTGGAGAAGCCTGCGCTTGAATCGGAGTTGTTCTTCCTATCTTTCCTTTGGCTTTTCCTTCATTTGATTTAGTTCCTGCTTCAACAAAGAACCCAACTGTAACATCAATGAAGGAATTGGGAGAGTTACGGATGCTCTTATTGCTAACTACATCAGTAACTCTTTATTAAATAAAACACTGAGTTATCTAGTCCTAGGGGCTCCTGGGTGGCTCAGAGGGTTAAGCCTCTGCCTTTGGCTCAGGTCATGATCTCAGGGTCCTGGGATCGAGTCCCAGAGAGCCTGCTTCCCCCTTTTTCTCTGCCTGCTTCTCTGCCTATTTGTGATCTCTCTGTCAAATAAATAAATAAAATCTTTAAAAAAATCCCTGCCCTAAAAAAGATTTCCAATTAGATTCCTAATTGGAAAGATATAGCAGATTCATGTACAAAAACAGTGAAACTCATTTATATAACAATTTAAGACAGTCAGTTTATTTGACAGAAAGAAACATAGCAAGAGAGGGAACATAAGCAGGGGGAGTGAGAGAGGAAGAAGGAGGCTTCCCGCCGCACAGGGAGCCAGATACAGGGCTAGATCCCAGGACTCTGGGATCATGACCTAAGCCAAAGGCAGACGCCTAATGGACTGAGCCACCCAGGTGCCCCTATATCAGGAATGTTTCGATAATGTTTTGCTTTAGGAATAGGCGATCAAAGATCTCTTTTGATGCTAATACAATATCCATAAAATGGCAAAAATAATCATCAAAATAGTTTATTAGAATATCATATAAAAATGATAAAATTCAAAAACCTCTAGTTGTCTACCATTGTTTTTCTTTTTTTTAAGATTTATTTATTTACGTTAAAGAAAGAGAGCAGGGGGAGGGGCAAAAGGGGAGGGAGAGACTCTCAAGCAGCCTCCTCAGTGAGCTTGGCACAGGGGTCCATCTCACAACCCTGAGATCATGACCTGAGCCGAAATCAGGAGTCAGACTCTTAACCAACTGAGGCATCCAGGCACCTATCTGCCATTGTTTATCAAAGTTCTACACATTCTGGACCCAATGTTATTTCCATTTTTGTATTTTACTCTTTTCAATATACCCTGCGTGAGCATGTTATGCAATTTCCTATCTCTACACCTATCACCATCAATTACTGTTCATGTTCTTTCTTTCTTTCCTTCCTTTCTCCCTTCATTCTTTCCTTTCTATTTTCTTTCACTCTTTGTTCTAAATAGATTTTTCATACTAATAATGGACCTGGCAGTGTTCCAGTCACGAAGACCAAAACATGAAAATGTAATTTTTATCTAATAGTCTAGTATTCAAGTAAAGGAGCTCATAGTCATACAATATTTTCCTGTTCCATAATTACCTGTCAGAATCTTTGTATTCCTCTGAATGTATTCCCTTCATGCATTATGGATATCCATGGAATTCTGTTTCATGAATCTTCTCAGGACTTGAAGTAGCTGCTACTAGTAATCTCTTTTCACCTGTGAGGACACTGAGACAAGAAGAAGGTATAGCTGGCGTTTAAACCCAAGTTGTCTGCCTTCAGACTCACTTTTCTACATGACATTGTATTAATGCGTAGGAATGCAGGATTGGAAAGGATAGGTGTATTAGTCTGCTAGGGCTGCTATAATAAATCCACAGACTGGGTTATTTAAACAACAGATATTTCTCTTCTCACAACTCAGGAGGCTGGAAGTCCAGGATTGAGATGTTGGCAGGATTAGGTCTTTTGAAGCCTCTCTCCTTGACTTGCAGTTGGCTACCTTCTCACTTTGTCCTCACTGGACTTTTCTCTGTGCACACACATCCCTAGTGTCTCTTCCTCTGCTTAGAAGGACATCAATTCTATTAGATTAGGGGCCCACCCTTATGTCCTTCTAACCTAAAGGCCTTCTTTCCCAAAACAGTCATATTCTGAAGTATTGGGTGTAGGACATCAACATATAAATTTGGGGGGGGGCACAATTCAATCCACAGTAATGAGTGATTCACAGGTGGTTCAAAAACTGGTCAGAGCAGGGTCCTGCACTCCAACACAAACCTGAAGATTTGGAATCTACACCATACAACCCTAGTTTTCCACTTGCTTTAGCTATTTTGTGCTTTTTCAACCACAGAATACATTCCAGGGAAGGAGGACACATTACTTGTATTAGAATGTTTCAGACAGAACTGAAATAAGGTATGATATTTTTTTCCCAAATATATATTTAAACTCTAGTTAGTTAACATGTGGAGTAATATTGGCTTCAGGAGTAGAATTTAGTGCTTCATCACTTACATATAACATCCACTGCTCATCACGAGTGTCCCCCTTAATCCCCTCACCCATTTTAGCCCATCCTCCACAAACACCATAGACTGGTTGGATTAAACAACAGAAATTTGTTTTCTCACAGTCTGGAGGCAGGAAGTCCACGACCAGGGTTCCAGTATAGTTGTTTCTGCTGAGGCCTCACTTCTTGGACTGTACTTGCCTGTCATTTTGCTGTGTGCTCACATGACCTCTTCATGGTGGGGAGGCCCACCATCATAACCTCATCTAACCATAATTACCTCTCAAAGGCCCCTGTCTCCAAATATCATCACATTGAGGGTTAGAGCTTCAACTTTTGAATTTGAGACATATGCAAATATTCAGCCCATAACACAACCACACCTATGCCAGAAATCACATTGGCAGATCTGGGGAATAAACACAGAGAATGCCACTGTGTAATCAATAATCACAAAAGCAAAACAAATTGAGCTTCCAATGCAGAAAATTGTTTGAACTCTAAATATGCTTATGAGGCTGTAAGAGCCCATCCCATTTCTAAAATAGTTACATGTGTTGAAAGGAGACAATATAGTCACCTGGGTGGCTTAAGCCTCTGCCTTCAGCTCAGGTCATCATCTCCGGTCCTGAGATCAAGGCCCACGTGGGGCTCTTTGCTCAGCGGGGAACCTGCTTGCCCCTCTTTCTCTGCCTGCCTCTCTCCCTATTTGTGATCTTTCTCTCTGTCAAATAAATAAATAAAATTTTAAAAAAAAGAAAGAAAGGTTTCAATATAAGTGTGATGATTTTCTCATTCAATTCTAGATAGGAATTCCTACAAACTGTTGTGAACAATGAGGGCTATAATTCTCATTATTTTGGGGGCTTGTAGTACCCCCCTTAGCTGTGCTTAGAAAAGTAATAATGGATGATAATGAATTAAGCAGACTTACTCTCTTGTTAAAGAAGGAAGAACAAAGAAAGGAACCTACAAACTAGATTTTGGATACTGTTTATACTTATTTTCTTAGTCCCCATTTACTGGAGAGTTTGAAACAAAAAGGATTGTCCTTTTGAAGCCTGAAGGACTAACCCAGAAGACTTGAAGTCATTCTGATGTGCTCAGAATGAAGTGCAGTGTATAATAAGGTGAGGGGGACATTTGGTAAATACTCACTGACTTGAGCTATATTTCATGCTAATCCTACACTGTGTCTGACTGGGAGTGGGTCTCAGGGGCTGTTGCCTCTGGATATTCCTTTCTGGGACTCTATCTTAAACAGAAAGAGATTTAGATTTAAAATGCATTTTAGACATGGTAATAGTGTTTTTCTAAATAAAAGAAAAAAGAAATTCTAAAAAAAAAAAATGAATATAGTTTTAAGGGTAAACTTTCTTCCCAAAAATTTCAGTGGGGAAGAAACCAAGTTAGCTTGAATTTTTAAGCATCCCTTGCTCATAAAAGATACAGAACATACATCTTTTCTTTTTAATTATAAACCTGCTCTGTTTTACTAAGCCATTATGTGTTTGAGGATGGGGAATATAATGCTAAAATAACTTAAGCTTCCAAATGCTTTCAAAAGCTTAAATTTCAACTGTCCTTTGAAGTTGAGCCCATGAAGAGTTCAGTCAAGCAATATGGTCATGAAGGCCAGTGATTTGAACCATAAATTACTAAATATTAAATATATGGCTTGTGTAAAATGTCACAAATTCAAGTGTTAATTAGACTTTAACAGTAAATTTCAGTAACAACTTAAAGGAAGAGTTTGGATGAGAATCACTGGATTCTAATATATCAGAAGTCTGTCACCCCAAAGAACAAATACACTTTGCATTGTTAGTGCTTCCCTCCACAACACTCTACAGCTCTTTAACAATTCAATATTGGGTTTTTTTTTTAAGTTGATAATGGTTAATATTTCCTCTTTTTCTTTGGGCAAAATCAATTTGCTCTGAGTATGGAAAAAGCCCTACTGAATGAACCTAGCAGAAAATGGATCTATCTATAATTATAGTTTTTTTGTTGCTGTGATGGAGAACATTTTTCAAGTGAAATCAGGAAGCTTAAAACTGAACAGGAAGAATCATCAAAAGATATTAATTGAAACCTGTCACATCTAAGCTTCTACACAGTGAAGATTAACAATAATTTTTAAAAAGTTTTATCAGAGAACCTAACAGCATGTGAGGGGAATTGATGTGCTCAACTAAGCTTCTAATGAAAAAGTATATTCTTTAATAAATATCTACATTGTCAATACTTATATGAGTCTATGGAGATTAAAGTTAAAACCCTTTGCCTTTTCATTTTCAAGCTTTAATATTTTTCTGGAAAGTGTGAAAGAGAGAGTAGTTGTATACAGGGAATGTCACATGCTCTTTGCTATGACTTATAACTGCTGGGTTAATTATATTTTATTTCCAAAGACTGGACAGTTATTTCAACTGAAAACCATTTAGCCATATGGTTCAAAGGCTCAACTTTGAAGCCAGCGTCCAAGATGACTAGCAATAATCCCTGCCTCCTGGAGTTCACACTGTCTGTTGTCCCCTCACATACTGCATCAGGGTCAGTCTAGGTAACTACTGGCATACTTCGGAGAAGATGACAGGCCATTTTACAGGCTTCTTCCTTGCTCTCTGTCACTTGTTCTGATGGAAAGTCATTTCAAAAGGACATTCAGTGGAGAGGCCCACAAAGACCAGAAGCTGAGGAATTCTATTCTATTTTTATTTTATTATTGTTTCAAATCTTGGTATTAAAAACTATCCTTGATAATACTTTGAAATTGTTCAATCATTTACTTTGATGGAAAAGTACTTTTATCTTTTATCATTACTTTTATTATTTATGGAATATTTACTACTACTGAACATATTTGAGAACTGCTTTAACATGTAAAGTCCAACATGATTATATCTTATAATCTAAATTGTATTTCGTAGCTAAATCTAACCATCTATGACCCTAGAAATATATTAGTATATAATTAAATTGTAAAACCTCAGTCTAAAGCTCTTGATTTGTACTTTGAATCAAGACATTCAAGTAAATATTGTGCATTACATTATTAAGGAATTTTATTTACTTATTTATTTTTAAGGTTTTTATTTAATTGACAGAGAAAGATGGCGAGAGAGGGAACACAAGCATGGGGAGTGGGAGAGGGAGAAGCAGACTCCCCACTGAGCAGAGAGCCCCACGCGGGGCTCAATCCTAGGACCTGAGCCACCACAGTGCCCCGTTAATTAAGTTTAAAAGTAGATTTGATATAATGATTCCTTTAAATTGACCTTAGTTGCAATTCTAATAATGTTGTCATGAATATCAAAAGATTCACCTTGAGAAACAAATAATTTAAACATTAATTTAGTCTCGATTTTTTAACATGTTTTCACCAAAATCTTTATTTTCATAGTTTAATTCTGGTAATATTAATCATTCTGCTGGACTTGACAGAGAGGAGGCAAGGGTCACCAAATCACTGAGCACCTGCCTAAAGAGCAAACATCAAATGCCGCCATATCCACAGGACTTCTTAAAGATACCCAGAAAATTCGGGGGGACCATCATAAAACTCCTGATGAGAACGTTTCGTGCCAGAAGAGCATTTCTTCCCCCTTGCAGGGCCTGTTAGAATTAGCTCCAAAGAATCTTCAGCAAAGAATCTCAAGAGGAATATTTAATATACACTTTTGAATTGAATTTTGAAAGCTACAAAGTTCTGGTACTTTGCTGTCTGTCACTTTTCTGACATGTTGGCCTCTGGGGCATTTAAATAAAGCAAGCATAGGATTATCCCCAAGTTAGAATGGTACAGTAGCAGATTGCTCTCAAGCAGCTAAGAGCCTGCAGTGAGCAGTGATCAACCAGGGCCATGCATGTTAGGAGAAATTTTCTATCCAATTCACTTAGTTAGCTAAGATGCAAGCGAAAAAATATTAAGTGTACAAGGCGTTAGGGTCTTATAGTTCTACTTTGACTATCTTCAGGACTAATTTTATTACTGAGTAGCCTTTAATTTTTAGAGCACTTGTAGGTTTACATAAAAATTGAGCAGAAGTTACAGAGTTGCCACATTGTCACCTCATCCTCACCACACACACACACAGACAGTTCTCTCTATTATTAACATCATTCGTTAGGTGGTACATTTGGTAGAATCGACCATTCAGTGTTGATACATATTATTAACTAACACCCACAGTTTACATTAGGGTACACTCTTGTGTATTGTCTTGTGTTCTGTGGGTTTTGACAAATTTATAATTATGTATCCATACCGTCATATCATACAGGGTATTTTCAGTGCCCTAAACCCTCTGTGCCCCACCCATTCATCCCTTCTCCTCCTCTGCAACTGCTGATCTTTCTACTGTCTCCACATTTTTCCAGAATGTCATATAGTTGGAATAATACGTATGTAGTCTTTTCAGATTGGCTTTTCATTTCATTTTGCAGTTATGTATTTAAGTTTCCTCTACGTCTTTTTATCACTAATATTTCATTGTGTGGACATGCCACAGTTTATTTACCCATTCACCTATCAAAGGACATCATGGTTGCTCCCAAGTTTGAATAATTAAGAATAAAGTGGCTGTAAACATTTCCATGCAGGGTATTATATGGACATGTTTTCAACTCCTTTGGGTAAATACCAAGGAACATGTGGATTATATGGTAAGAGTATATAGCCTTTTAAAGAAAAACCACCAAACTCTTTTCCAGGATGCCTGTACCATTTTACATTCCCATCAGCAATGAATGAGAGTTCCTGTTGTTCCACGTGCTTGTCAGCATTTGGATGTTTCAGATTTGAGGAATTTTAATAAGTGTATTTCGTTGTTTTAATTTGCATTTCCCTGATGGCTCATGATGTTAAAATGTCAACTTTCTTTTATATTGCTTCCATCTGAGATTATCTCTTTATATAAGCAAACCTTGTCTTATACTTCTCATCAAACTAATACAATAAAATTGATAAAGTCATGTGACAAAGTACTTCCATTTTGATGAAATTAATTTAAAAGAACACAGTGAAAACATCTAGATGTGACATTTTATGCTCAGACTTTACAAAAAAACTCATCTCATAATGCCAATCTAACATAAATAATGTTTCACTTAAATTTAATTGGGTAGTTATGTCCTTTCGTAGTTTCGTAAAGATCAAGCAGTGATCACACTATATTGACAAGCAAAAGTGTTTATTAATGTTGAATCAATACGTGGTTTAGAAAAGGCCAATTTCACATATTTCATTTGTAAATTGTCCACAAAGGATTTTATTTACTCTTTTATGAAAGCACTTTAGCTTTGGGGAAAAAAAAATCAATACTTTATCATCTAAATGCTTATCTCCTAGTTCTCAATGACCTCAATTTATTTCTGAGTGTTCCTATTAATATAGATGTTGAATAGAAAGATACCAAGAAATAAGACTCTTTCTACCAGAGGCAGTTACAACTCCATAGTTAGGGAAGGAACTAGGGAAATCAATTTCTCCCAAGGACCATGCATGGACCCCTATGGTAAAAAGCCTGATATCTTATCTTTGCTTGAAATACTGCAATAGATTTCCCTCGGTTACAATGTGGTCCTTTCCAAATCTTTGTGGAATAGGGTTATAAGGTACTGGAAACATATGTCAAGGCAGGTTGTAGAAGGACTTAAGTCATTCTAAGGAGTCTGAACAGTATTTTGAATGAAAATAAGAAACAGCAAATATTTTGCAGTAGGCAAGCAACATCTTCAGTCTTTTAAAAGACTCTCTTGGACATCAACTTATAGAATGTGCTAGAAGGTGTCCAGGATGAAGACTGAGAAACCAGTTAAAGTAATGCAGTAATCTAGCCAAGGGCATTAATACCTTCAACTACCAAGGCAGTAGTAATGGAACTTAGAGGAGATGACAGATCAGAAAGACATGAAATACATGGAATGTGCTGGATTTGGCAACTGATTATGGAGGAACAAAGTAAGCAAGGAGGGAGAAATGAAATTTAAGATGATTATGACTTTTGTAATATGGCTCCTGAAATAACCCAAGTTTCCCTTCGCTAATATTGATAATAAAACTAATACAAATAATGTAAGAAATACAGTTTGAAGGTAACACACTTTAAGTCCTAAACACTTTAAGTCCTAAACATATTGGAATGTAGTTGAAATAAAAACTATTAGTTATTTTTCCTTTCCATTTGGTAAAATTTGTGGGGAAAAGTCTACTTGAAACCTTAGAATTTTTCTATTTTATGTAATGGGAATTGTTGACCTAAGTTGAGCCTAATGAAAATGTTTATCAGCAGATGGATAAAAGAAAGTGGCAGAAACTTTGTCCACTTTCTTTTTTTTTTTCTTTTAAGATTTTATTTGTTTATTTGACAGAGAGAGAGATCACAAGTAGGCAGAGAGGCAGGCAGAGAGAGAGGACGAAGCAGGCTCCTCGCCAAGCAGAGAGCCCAACGAGGGCCTCCATCTCAGGACCCTGAGATCATGACCTGAGCTGAAGGCAGAGGCTCCAACCCACTGAGCCACCCTCTGTCCACTTTCTTAAAGAGATATTTGATAATTTCTAATGAACAAATATTATTCTGAAATATGAGGGCTCAGAATAAAGTCCACTATCCACTCAAGGATCCAGTGTGAATCAAGGATAGCTTTTCCACCCATCCTTAACCTGTTCAACACCTTAGGTGGACCCAGTATTTATTTCAGAGGAACCAAAATTAAACATCCTTTATTGTCAAGTTCTCATATTGGAGAGAGATGGCAGAAACTTCATGCAAACTATGAATAGAATTTCTGAAAATCAATATTTCTCCTTAATATTACCCTAAAAGTATCTTTTCTAATTACTCCCATATTGTTGGTTCATAGTCTTAGTATGCATAAGAACCACCTAAGGCATTTATTAAAATACGTATTCCTGGATTCTACTTGCCAGATTCTGATTCGGTAGGCCTTATAGGGATTCTAGGAATCTGTATTTTTAGTAAGTGCCTCAAGGATTTCCAATGCATGTGTTCCCTGTACAACAAAGGAGCAACACCCTTAAAGAATAACCTTAGAGTGCATTATACCTTCTCTGTTAGAGTTTCTGCTTTGAAGTTGTAAGTAGAAGTTAAAATTTAGCAAAAGTTACATTGATTCATTTATACAATCATTTATCTTGATTATAAATTCGTCACTTTTTGTTTTGGTTTCTTTGGATGAGGAGAGAACTCATGTGGAAGCATTTTCTTTTTCTTCCAAGAGGAAAATTAATGTCTCCCATGGGCCACATGACAGGTAACATCTCACTCCTGTCCTGTTTCCCGTAAACACATGTAACCTGTACCTGCATTTTTAAACTGGCCCTCAATGTGTGTGGATTTTTTTTTCCTTAAATTTGGTAGCCCAGGCTAAACATGTTCAGCCCTGGACACCCACATCTAGTGTGATTGCAACTTTTTTTGTTTTAGTATGACTAAAACTTTACTTCTTGCTTCAAGGTCACGTAAATGCAAGTCTTTCCTCCTTCAGGTCAAGAATGTTGCAGTATCTTTCAATGAGGAGAATCACCTGCAAATTCCTTTTATTAGTGAAAGCAGCTGTTCTCAAACTTGATGTTTCTAAGAATCTTCTGGAAACTAATAAGAATATAGAGACCCAGGTTTCCTGAAGTAGCATGAGGGTCTGAATCTCTGTGTCTTTATCATGTTTTCTGGGTGACCCTGATAGACACCTTCATCTAAGAACCTGAAATTGAAGCATGGTTCTCGAAGTCAGCTGCTCAGTGGAATCTTTGGGGACTTTAAAACTACTGACGGCTGAGTCCTCTCAGCAATTTGAATTCGGTTAGTATGGGGAACAGCCTGGGTTTGTAGCGTTTTTCCATTTCTTTGCTGAGACTTTGTTTTTTCATTTGTTTCAAGCATACTCATAACTGCTTATTGAAACATCTTTATGAAGTCCACTCTAAAATCCTTGTCAGATAACTCCTTTTATTTTTTTGAAGGATTTTGTTCACTTATTTGACAGAGAGAGAGAAAGAGAGCAAGAGAGGGAACACAAGCAGGGGGAATGGGAGAGGGAGAAGCAGGCTTCGCCACTGAGCAGGGAGCCAGCCCCATGCTGCACTGGATCATGGGACCCTGGGATCATGACCTGAGCTGGAGGCAGACGCTTAACGACTGAGCCACCCAGGCATCTCCTTGTCAAATAACTGTTTTTTTAAGATTTTATTTATTTATTTGACAGAGAGAAACACAGCTAGAGAAGGAACACAAGCAGGGGGAGTGAGAGAGGGAAAAGCAGGGCTTCCCGCCAAGCAAGGAGCCTGATGGGGGGCTCAATCCTAGGACTCTGGGATCTTGACCTGAGCAGAAAGCAGATGCCTAACAACTGAGCCACCTAGGCGTCCTATGTTACATAACTCTTAGTGAATTTGTCATATTGGTGTTCACATCTATTGATTGTCTTCTCTCATTTATGTTGAGATATTTCTGGTTCCTGAAGAATGAATGATTTTTTTTTTTTTATTGAAACCTGGGCATTTCGGGTCTTATTATGAAATTCTGGATCTTAATTAAATCTCCTATTTTAGCAAGACTCTTGTCAGTGGCAGGGTTGGGGGAGGAACATTGCCTCATTACTGACAGGTGAAGGTGGCAATCTAGATTATTTATTGACCTCATCTGAGAGCACTCTGGGGGCGGGACAGGAGTGCCTCATTACTGTCACTTGTGTGGCCTCCATGGCAGCTCTTCCATTTTAATGGCCGTGTGGTGGTGAAAGTTCTGACTCTCCACTCGGCTTCTGGGGATACTCCAGCCTTCCAGTTTTCTAATCCACCTTCTCTGATGCCACCAGGAGGAAGGTAAGTTTGGGGCACCTCCTTACAGGCCTGGTGAAGACAGAAGTTTTCTAGCTCTGCCCATGGGAGTAGGGGTGAAGGTCAGGGGTACACTTGTTTTCTGTGGTGTTTCGTGGGCCCAGAGCCATCACTGTTAAAAATTTTCTGATATACAAGATGCATAAGGCCCTTTCGCAGTCCTTTGGCTAGAGAAAGCCTGGATTTTTTTTAGGACTTCTTTGTCTACCTCAGTTGGCATTTCTGGGTCTCTTGCTTCTCCAGCTACTTGTCAGAGGTACGGGAAGCAAAAAGAAAACTCAGGGAATGCATGGGTCATTCCCTGGGTGCTGAGGTCCCTGGCTGGTTTGCCTTCTTTTCTCCATCATTTAGTTCTTTCTAGGCTTGTTTTACTTGTAGTACCTGGAGTTTATAGTGGTTGTTAGCAGAAGGAATAGGGACAGTATATCTGCTCCATCTTTCTAGAACCTCATTTATTTTTGTTATGCTTCTAATCTTGTAAATATTTTCATTGTATGTGTTCTACAACATGCCTTTCTATGATTTTAGACGTATCCTTAATGTACAGGGTATCTTGGTCCTGAAACAGACCACTAGAATACCACATTTGCTGCCTGAAACATTTCCCCCAAATAGCAAAATCATTCTTACCTCTTAAGAGCTTATAAAATTGGATGAAATAGTTGTGAACAATTGGAGAGATCAGTCATTATTGTACTCTAATGTACCTTTTAAATCTTAATATTTGCCTGAGAGGTTTGTTTTTTTCCCAGCAAAAGCACACAGGTGAGTGCATTTCTTTTTAGATTCAACAGTGATATATTTAGGAGGTAAACAACAGCAATGTCCACCCACTCTGATCTTTTTGAGTAGAGCTGCATAGTAAAAGAAGCAATTTACCGGAGCATTGACAAAAACCTTCCTGGTTATCTTAATTGGTTCTTTTCAAAAATGTTCTCCTTTCATCATTCTTCAGTGTATATCTCCCCAAGAAATGCATGCTACTAAAATGTATAGAAAGTAAAACTCTCCCACAGTCACTCAGGACTGCAAATTCGAACACATTCCCTAGCTCGATGATTCTCTGCACAGTCTCTGAACAGGTGCTGATTTGCTGTGACTCATCAGGCTGCTAGTTAGAAAGCCTCAGCTGATAAATACCAAACCTTTCTCTTTTCATTAATAGTGGCTGCCAGAATAATGAAACATCTGGCACGTTCCTTTACTGATTAAACAGGTCATTCCACAGGCTTGTCATCCAGCTTGTGAGCTTAAAGACCTGAGCTTATGCTTTTTTAGTTTCACTCTGCATTCATGTGTTGCAGATGCTGGGACATTCTATAGATGAATTTGTTAAAATGCCTATAACATTAAATGATTAAAGACTTGCTACCTTCAGCAAGAAATTAAACCAAACTTGAAAATGGTTTAAACACGTGTGGAATGAAGGATGAAATCTAGACTGAATATAATTTTAAGGATTGAGGGTAAGAATCAACAACAAACCAAGAAGTTTACCATATTCTCATACCAAATTCAATTAGAATTTTAAAATGTGGAGAAATCTTTATAAGAATGTTAGGATGATAAATTATAAACTAAAGAATTCTTTAATTACTAAACAAGAAATTGCTAAAATGTAAGTATTTTCTGAAGAGAACAAGTGGTTTTCTGGACTATCAAATCCTATTCAGGTATGATAGGATACTAAAAGAGATTCTTTATCTCAAGACTTTTAGAAACTAAAATTGCTGGTAGACCTAATGAACAATAAAATATTATAAAAATTAAAATCCATATCTTAATTCCAGCATGGTGGAATTTGGGTTCTGTGTTACAGCACAGGAAATGAATCAGATTGAAATTATGTTACACTTTCAATAAAATATCACAGCTGGAAGAGATAGTCAGAACTTTGCAAAGGAAACGGAAAATATTTTGCTACCCTGTACAAACATGATTTTGCACTTGAAAACTGTAAATTTCTGGTTGTCACTCCTTGCAAGAGATAAAACGGAACTAGAAACAAATGAGGAGTGATAAAAAGGTTAACAGAGGAGTGTGGTTTCATTAACCAACTGTGTTCTGTTTTCCTAATGCAAAAGCAATGACTGAGATTGCTTATTCCTTAGACTAAATCACGGAAGAAATAAGAGGTATTATTCCTCTTGGATGTTGAAATTCTGAAAAAGAAACTATTTCATAGTTTAAAATTATAAGATGTAACATTACAAGATAGGTTTTTACAAAAAAAATTGATATGTCCTAAATTTTATGATAAATTCTTGACTGCTGACAGAGAGATGCTGAACTGGGACAATGTAATCATACAACTTTGTAGCAAAGTAGATAAAGGTCTATTTACATATCAGGATTCTAAAATTTGCTCCATGGAAACTAGGTCCATTGGGTGCTAATATCTATTGGGACATAAAAGGATTATGTGATGAAGTAAACTTAAATTCTAAGATGAATGGTTTTCGATATTGGAGACCTGCTCAGCACTCTTTTTTTTTTTTTTTAAGATTTTATTTATTTATTTGACAGAGAGAAACACAGCGTGAGAGGGAACACAAGCAAGGGGAGTGAGAGAGGGAGAAGCAGGCTTCCTGTCGAGCAGGCAGCCCGATGCAGGACTCCATCCCAGGGTCTCCGGGATCATGACCTGAGCCGAAGGCAGTTGCCCAACCAACTGAGCCACCCAGGTACCCCTTGCTCAGCACTCTTAATATCCTAAAATATTTTTCTAACTTGTAGACCCTCCTGTACATAGTCATTTTTTAATTTAAATTCAAGTAGCCAACATATAAACTAATGATGATTAGTTTCAGATGTAGAGTTCAATAATTCATCAGTTGCATGTAACACCCAGGGCTCATCCCATCACCCAGTTAACCCTTCTCTCCACCCTCCTCCCCTCCAGCTACGCTGTTTCTTTCCCATAGTTAAGAATCCTTTTAAAAATTGATCACAAAACACTCTTTTATCAGGTATACCTTAGAACTAGTTATTCAAAGTACAGATTTGGCAGAACATCATCAAAAATGAAGAAAATGTCCATACTGTAGAAATACTTAAATTTCAAAATGTTGTAATATCAACTTCTTGCTTTTCCTGTAACTGAGTGTTTACCATATCTGAAGGGAAAACACTCTACCACTTCCATGATCTACACATTGACAATATGTTAATTATGACATCATGACAGTTCTCGATGATTTAAGTAAGCTTATGATAAAATATTTTGGGGGATACTTATGCTCATTAAAGATAGGATGAAGGGACTAGTGAATTTCCCATTACTTTATATAAATAAGCCTTTATGCTTGGAAACTGAATGCATTCTGATTGGCTGTAATTGAATACCATTTCAAAAAAAACCCAAAATCCTTACCAGGAGATCTATCTATGGAACAAGCTTTTAAGTGTATAATATAGCAATAGTAACAATAAGCACAATGTTGTACAGCAGGTAGAACTCTATAACTTACTGACATTATGTAACTTTATAGCCACAGAACAACTCCCCATCTCTACCTTTCCCCAGCCCCCATCAGGCACCATGTTACTTTTCGTTTGTATGACTTTGACTACATTAGATATCTCATATATGGAATCAAGCAGTAGTTGTCCTGTGATTGGTTTATTTCACTGCGCATAATGTATTTCAGGTTCATCCATGTTGTCACAAATGACAAGATTGCCTTTCTCGTGGCTGAACGATATTCCATTCTATGTATGCATTTACTTTATCCATTCATCTGTGGATGAGCATTTAGATCGTTTGTGTATCTTGGCTATTATAAGTAAGGCCAGGGATGCCTGGGTAGCTCAGTTGGTCATGTGTCTGCCTTTGGCTCAGGTCTTGGTCTCCAGATTTTCGGATTGAGCCCCACATTGGGCTCCCTGCTCAGTAGAGAACTTGCTTCTCCCTCTACCAGCCACTCCCCAAGCTTGTGGTGTGCTCTCTCTGACAAATAAATAAAATCTTAAATAAAAAATAAGACTGTAATGAAAATAGGGGTGAAGATATCTCTTTGAGATATTTTTTTCCTTTGATTTATACTCAAGTGGGATTGCTGGATCACATGGTAGTTCTATCTTTAATTTTTTGGTGAATTTCCATTTGTTTTCCATAGTAGTGGTTGCACCATACTACATCCCCACCAACAGTGTTCAGGGGATTCCAGTTTCTCCACATCCATGTTAAGTGTTCTTACCACAATAAAGTCCCCAGAATCTGTCTGAAAAAAAAAAAAAATAGGAGTCTTTCCCTGAAACAAAGCCTACCTAAATAATTGAGAATATTGAAAGAAGGTAAATTAGGGCTCCAAAGTTTGTTCATTATAAACATCCTTAGTATTTTTCTGTGGTATGCCAAACAAAAACAAAACCCAGGCAGACGTATTTTAAAATTTTTGGTTAAGATTTTGAACTTCCAAACTGTATGGCGAAAACCTGTGGACCCATCACCAACTTCTCCAGTTACAGATACTTGGCAGTCTTGTCGGTTTTGTCCAATGGAAATAGTACATCTAAATATCTTAAACTTCATTTTTTTAATTTCTTGGAAATGCTAGAAGTTACACATTTCTATGGAAAAGGCCTGCGAATTCCTACAAGCTTACTGACAATGTTTAACAGATTACACAGTCTTAAAACTTTTAGTTTACAATAGTGTGTGGACTTTCCAAACCTAATGAAATGTGGCTTCTACTCTTCCGCGGGCAGAAAGAGCAGTTACTTAGCAAAACTCTGGGTGCTGCCTGAAATGTGTGAGGA
The DNA here is from genome assembly GCA_004023965.1 of Spilogale gracilis. Lineage (NCBI taxonomy): Eukaryota > Metazoa > Chordata > Mammalia > Carnivora > Mephitidae > Spilogale > Spilogale gracilis. The sequence goes on from PITA01006139.1 coordinate 96,173, forward strand.
GTGGATATAATAAAACTGCTATGCTTTTGGAATCACCTTTTCATTAAAACTGTTCCATGGATTGGTGTACCATGTATAATAGTCATAATCTTATGAAATACTGGATTGTTACATAGATGCTAAAATCTCTACTATGTTAAAAAAATTCTTAATTACAATAAATCTTTAAGCTGGCAAAATATTGAAATATGACCTGCATAATCATGATGAAGAATGACATCGAACACTTTATACAGATGGGATCTCAAGATTTTAATGAATATGATGACCCTGTGAAAATGCCGGTAAAATGTATTCTTTGACTTGAGATGTAGGCTACTATGTTATCCTCTCCAAAAGATGAATTCCTTAGTCTTTATTTTCTAGTGTTTATTTCCATAAAACCTGATTTGGGAGCTGTCTATAGAAATCTTTAGGGTAAGGGAAGTAATGATCTTCAAACTAATCATGGGCTGTATCTTTCAGCACATCTTGTATAAACTAATAGTATTCAGTTAGGATTTAGGATTCTGTTTTATGTTCATCAAAAAAAAAATCTTGGAAAGAACTATGAAATAATAGCTCATTTTTAAGGACCTACTTGTCCCAACAACTGTAGTAAGTTAGGCATTACTAATACATTCCCCCTTATCTTGAGGAAATAGAAGATGTTAAGTGATTTACATAAAGTGATAGTAAAAAGAAACAGTAAAATGTACACGTATGCTGTCTGATTTTTAGAACTCAAGCCATTAATTACTCATTATACTGCTGCTGTCAATAGTCTCATATTAACCAAACAGGCTGTCTGCGGGAACAGCACCCACATCTCTGCTGAAGACAGTTCAAGCTTATTGTGTACTCTTGTGGTCATCCGTGGTGAAGAGCTCTGTTCTGTGTAGTCCTTCGGGGACCCAGAATCCTCAACAAGGTGCCTCCCTCTAGGTTTGTCAGGAAAGGGGAAGGATGAAGAATCTCTATGGAGAATTTTTATTGCCAGGCCTAGAAATTACATATGTAATTTCCTGCCCTTCTAGCCCTGGCCGGGTCATAGCCACATGGTTCCTAGCTTGAGGGGCTTAAGAATATAATATAACTGCAAGGAAAGGATGGATGAATAAACAAAATGTGTATATGCAGGGGCATATTATCCATCCTTTAAAAAGGAAATCCTGACCTCTGTGACAACATGAAAGAACTAGGGGGACATTATGCTCAGTGAAATAAGCCAGACACAAAGGCCAACACTGCATGCTCTCACTTACATGTGAAATCTAAAATATTGTTACTCCTAGAAGCAGGGTAGAATGGTGGTCAGCAGGGATGGGATAGAGGGGGAAATGGAGATTTTTGGTCAAGGATACAGCATTGTAGCTACACAAGAAAAATAAGTTCTAGAGATCTTATATACAGCAATATGATCCTATGCAACGGTACCATATTGTATACTTTACTAAGAGGATAATAGATATTATGTGTTCTCACCACACCAGGAAAAAAGAAAGGTGTGTGAGGTGACAGGTTAATGGGCTTAATAGTGGTGATAATTTTACTATGTATATCAAAACATCAAGGTGTACATCTTAAAAACAGTTGACTGGAACACAGATCTGAACTGTGCAGGTCTTATACATGAAATTTTTTTTATGAATACTGTAAATGAATTTTCCCTTCCGATTTTCTTATGTTTTCTCTAACTTGCTGTATTATAAGAATACAGTATATAATACATATAGCCTACAAAGTATACTAATTGGCTGTTTATTATCAGTAAGACTGTGGTCAACAGTAGATTATTAAGTTTGAGGGGCAATGAAAATTTATTCATGGATTTTTGAACTGCACAGGGTGTGAGCTCCCCTAACCTTCACATTGTTCAAGGGTCAAGTATATATACAATTTTTTTGTCCATTATACTTCAATAAAATAATACATGTTTGTATTTAAAATATCGAAAAGTTACAGTGAACTGCACAGGTATTTATAGAACAACATTACCTGGAAACTAGATGGGTTTTTTTGATAGAATTTTATCAACTTAGATTATTTCAATCACGTTACTGCAGGTTTTCATATTTGTAGGTAAAGTTAGTTGAATTTGCAGTATCTGGAATAATCTATTTCCATACTTCTCAGTGTTCCATTTTCTGGAAGAAAATGCATATATACAACAGACAAAAATTCTAAACTATGACCCAGAATTTAAAAACCAACCGTAGAGGCAGAAGGATATGAGAGGATCAGAATCATTCGGAACAGGATTGAATATGGAAATTGTGGATCCTCTAACCATAAAACGAGGAAAAGGAAATCAGAGTTTGTGTAATTCTGTAGGTTTCATTGCAGTGAGAGAGAACTTTCATTTAGTTCACTGAATCAAAGTTAACTATAACACATTGTATTACATTGTACAGTGAAACTTCAATATTTGCAGGCTAGAAGGGGAGAAAACAAGTTCCCTTGACTTCTTTGCCAGCCTGGTAGCCCTTGTAGATGAGCTCTGCAGCATATGGCACATGTTCAGGAAGTGCTACTAAATGATCAGATGTTCTCATCCCTCATTCTCTAAATTTGCATCCTCCCAAGTAATCATACTTCACAGAGTAACTTTTCAAATTTCTTAGTTGTATCCCTATACTGTATTAACATGAGAAAATAGAATTAGTCTTTGCTTTAACATGAGCTCTTAATGAAACAACTGTATTTCTGTATTTTTTTTTTAAGATTTTATTTATTTGACACAGAGAAACACACCCAGAGAGAGAACACAAGCAGGGGGAGTGAGAGAGGGAGAAGCAGGCTTCCTGCCGAGCAGGGAGCCTGATGTGGGACTCGATCCCCGGTCTCCGGGATCATGACCTGAGCCGAAGGCAGTTGCCTAACCAACTGAGCCACCCAGGCACCCCAGTATTTCTGTATTTAATAGGAACGTTGAATTCATGAAAACTAGACTGGGTGGCCTTTTTCTCCAAAAATAAAAGCCTGTTTCTCAACTGTAAATAAATCATTCTTCAAACTGTTTACAATCTAGATCTTATCAGTAGTTTCTATCAAAATACTGTAAAAGCACAAGCTTTAAAACGTTAACCCCAGGTCTGTATTAGCTACTTGGTTCCTTCCCTCATTAGTCTTCAAGCTCTCGTGTATTCTCCATCTGTCAGCAAGAGACTAGATCTACTCTTACCTGTAGGAACAAAGCCTGGTGCAGTGCAGAGTCGCTGCCTATAATTTTAACACTTGTTCCCTAAGGCAACAAGATGGAGTAATAAAGTGTCAGGGCTATTAGCCTTACTCTTTGTCTTGGTAATCTCAAGAATAACTCAGTATTTCAGTACCATAAAAGCATATTAGATCCCTACCCACTCTTTTTTTTTTTTTTTTAAGATTTTATTTATTTGTTTGACAGAGAGAAACACAGCCAGAGAGGGACACAAGCAGAGGGACTGAGAGAGGGAGAAGCAGACTTCCCGCCGAGCAGGCAGCCCGATGTGGGGCTCGATCCCGAGTCTCCAGGATCATGACCTGAGCCGAAGGCAGTTGCTTAACCAACTGAGCCACCCAGGCACCCCCCTACCCACTCTTTATCCCAAAAGTCTGGTCCAGATGGATAATTCTATTTCATACAATAAGAGGTCTGGCCAGCCACATGCTGAAGAGGAGACTTTCTGAGAACTTGAACTAGGTAGAACATGGGTACATAGATGAGGAGTGACAGAGGTTGGAAATAAGGTGTGATACCATGAGCCAGACATCCCCATTCAACCCAAAGCAATCTCTCAAAAAAAAAAAGTCAAATATGCAACTAGGAAGCTCAGTTTATGAGCTCAGATATAATATTCTCACTTGCCCCTAAATTATAAATATATTTCTAAAAATTTTCATACATTTAAACATTGAACCCATCTATAATTTTTGTATGTTGTATAACATATGTCCATGTGCCAGCATGATTTATAAAATATCTTTTTCCACTCAGTATCAATTTTTACATACACTAAATTTCTGTAAATATGAAGAGCTTTTTCTGCTCCTTTGAACAATTGGTCCCTTTCTGTAACATTACCGCATTGCTTGATTGTAGCATCATTTGAAAAAAAAAGTCTTAATACGTAGTAAAACTATCCTCCCTCCCAGTTACAAAAGCATAGGAGACAACATTCTTATGAGGCTAAAAGCTAAATAGGTTTACAGTCACATTACCTAAATCCAGGAAACCCCTATTGACTAGTGCTGACTAGCTTGTGTATTTCAAAAGGCAATATGGCAAGAAAAATATAAAAAAAATTGCAGGCGGGGCATGCTCTGCATATCAGGAGGCTGTGAGGCTGGCTTTTTCTTTAAGGACATTGGCCATTTTAACTAACACAAATGGACTCCAATGCTCCTGGCTTTAAATCATTGAAGACCATGCAGTTATTTGTAAAAAGTATATATGAAATAGTATATCTTTTGATAGAAACACACATCAAAAAGGTTATATACTGATTCATCAATGAAAAGGTTTTGACCACAGGTTGATAGGAACCCATCCCTGTATTTCCCTGAGGAGCAATGGTTTCATATTACCTAATTCAGTATTCATAACAACTTTATAGAACACAGCTGTCATAAAGAACAAAGATAAGCTGAAATGTGTTTACCTAGTTGATTTTAAGACATTCCTTTTCTGTTGTACTGTAGATTCACTAGATGTGTATAGGTATTTATTTATTCAGTTGAGTTCGTTGTGTTTCTGAATCTAATAGTTACATGGATCTTGGACCTTCTGTATTTGTCAACTTCTTTTATACTTTTTATTTCTCTTTTCCTGTTGCATTCTGGGTAATTTCAGCTATTGAGTATTTTACCACTTCTCTGCCTCGTCACTGTTTCTAATCTGTTTTCCTAAGTTATTGAGTTTTAGTGTTGGTTAATTTATCTTAATGTCTTGAGGTTCTACTTTTTTCTTATTTTTTAAAATATATTTAATGATTTTTAACAATACCTATAGTCTTTTTTTTCCTGCTTTGTCCAGTATGGGAGCCACTAGTCACACATAAGTTTTCAGCCAGCACTTGAAATATGGCTCATCTGAATTGAAAAGTACTAAAAGCATAAAATGCACACTGATCTCAAAAACCTAGTATTTAAAAATATCTACTTTTATTCATTCTATGTTGAAATAATTATGCTTGGAGTGAATTTTCTAGCCATTTTATTATTTTGTTTGCTTTATTTTTTTATTTCAAGTTTTTAAATTCTAGTTAGTTATACAGTTAATACCATATTGGTTTCAGGGGTAGAATTTAGTAATTTATCAGTGACATATAACAGCCAGTGCTCATCACAACAAATGCCCTCCTTAGTATCTATCTAAGTAGCTCATCCCCAGCCACCTCCACTTCTGCTTGAAATGAAATTATATTTAAATCTTGCCTTTTTTTTTTTTTTAAGATTTTATTTGACAAAGACACAGCGAGAGAGGGAACACAAGCAGGGGGAGTGGAAATGGGAGAAGCAGGCTTCCGGTCAAGCAGGGAGTCCAATGCTGGGGGGATCATGACCTGAGCTAAAGGCAGATGCTTAACGACTGAGCCACCCAGGCACCCCATTACCTGTTTGTTTTAATGAAACACCTAAATAAATTTAAAATTTACTGTGTGTCTTACGTTGTATTTCATTAGTCAGTGTTGGTCTAAAACCTGAAATTCTATTAGCTCAAATTCTAAGCAATCTTATTCTTTTTATATTTTCTGCTGACACATACTTAGGGTGATTTATTTCCTCAGATGTTTTGTAATTTTGTGGTTTGTGTTCTTAGCATGTTTTCCTGCCAGTTATAGCCTCTTGTGCTAACTGCTTTATGTTAATTACTCAGTTTGTGGTTCCCTCACCCAGTGTAAATAGTGTAAATTTTAATCTTAATCCTTGTGCTGACAGCACAGTGACCATACTCCCCGGGGAGACCTTCATTCATACCAATTGCTCAAATCGGGGTAAATAATTTTTCTTTTAGGTGACTTTTCTATTGGTCACATTTTCTTAATCCAAGTTTTCATCGTAGCATTCCTTACTGAGTCCCGATTTATCCAGTTTTCAGCTCAAACAGACTAAACCTGCTGCTTTGTTTCTGGCTCCACAATGTCCTCAAAAAATTTTTCTTTTTTTCTTTTTCATTCTTTTTTTTTTTAAACCAAGATGAGTGCCACCAGGGCATGGGCACCATCACTAATTTTTTTTTGACTTTAAATTTATTTTTTCAGTGTTCCAAGATTCATTGCCCATGCCCCACACCCAGTGCTCCATGCAATAGGTGCCCTCAGTACCCACCACCAGGCTCTCCCATCCCCGAACCCCTTCCCTCCAAGTCCCTCAGTTTGTTTCTGTGTCCAAAGTCTCTCATGTTTTGTTTCTCTCCCTGAATTACCCTACTCCTCATTTCCTTTCCTTCTCCTACTGTCCTCTATATTACCCCTTATGCACCACAAGTAAGTGAAACCATATGATATTTGACTTTTTCTACTTGGCTTATTTCACTCAGCATAATCTCTTCCAATCCAGTCCATGTTGCTACAAAAGTTGGATATTCATCCTTTCTGATGGAGGCATAGTATTCCATCGTATATATGTACCACATCTTCTTTATCCATTCATCTGTTGAAGGGCGCCTTGGCTCTTTCCACAGTTTGGCAATTGTGGTCATTGTTGCCATGAATGTTGGGGAACATATGGCCCTCCTTTTCACTACATCTGTATCTTTGGGGTAAATGCCCAGTAGTGCAATTGCAGGGTCATAGGGTAGCTCTATTTTTAATTTTTTAAGGAATCTCCACACTGTTTTCCAAAGTGGCTGCACCAGTTTACATTCCCACCAACAGTGTAGGAGGTTCCCCCTTTCTCCGCAGCCTCTCCAACACTTGTTGTTTCCTGACTGGTTAATTTTGGCCATTCTGACTGGTGTAAGGTGGTATCTCAGTGTGGTTTTGATTTGAATTTCCCTGATAGCTCCTGACGCTGAACATTTTTTCATGTGTCTGTTAGCCATTTGTATATCTTCTACGGAGAAGTGCCTCTTCATGTCTCTTGCCCATTTTTTGATGTGTTCATCTTCTTTTTGGATGTTGAGTTTGAGTAGTTC
>PITA01006140.1:0-65489 GCA_004023965.1 Spilogale gracilis
TAGTTACATATTCTTAATCTCTGAGATTGAGGTCATGCAGCTTAACTAGATTCCCCTAGAAAATATCATTTTCTATACATATCATCAGGGAGAAAATAATTGGCTAGTTAAACCATTTTTTTTAATCCTGAATATCATTTTTAAATGTTCTTATGAATTAGACCTACAAATAAAGTTTGGACATAGCTTGGAAATTTTCAAAGACTTAATGTGACCTTCAGCAAGGGCAAAGTTACTCTCACTGTCTAAGTGCCTCCCCCCATCTTAAGTCTACATGTGGTTGCATATTGATTTTACATCTGTTTTATCTTCAAGTTCTCCATGGGTCATATTTCCCACCTTAGGTGGTTTTTCTGAGAATATAAATTCCAAATTTGGGTTTTCTGCTTTTTATTGTATTTTTGGTGAGGACGGAGTAGCGATAGAGAAGATGACAGGAATGAAACCTCAGTTTGTGTTTGCAACCTTTCTGGAAATCACGCTTATCTACCAATGTTCAGAATCTTCTGGAACTTCTCAGCTCAAAATTAAATGGCCACTTTTGTCTGTCTCTATTTCTGGGATTTCTTTTCTCCTTTGAGCAATAGAGGATCTAAGGACAGCAGCCACTAAGCCATATCCTTCTTTGAAGACTAACAGATGACAGAGAGATAGACATCGTGAAAAGCTCTCTCTTTGCTGTCTTCAACACAACCATCAATGTGTCTGTTGGAAGCCACCCAGAATTTGGAAGGGGAATGATGGTGCTGTACGCATCAGTAGGGACATATTGCAGCTAACTCTGTTACATCAAATAGATGGAACATTCAAATTTAAATATATGTGTATATTTTTGTTTAAGACTGAGATACGTATTCCTTTTCTCTTTTTCTACAACTATCTGCATCTTACTAAATTCAAAGAATATTTGTACCTTGACAGTAATTATATTTGTCTTTGCCTTTTCCTTTTAACTTTTGTTTACTATTGGCTTCAGCACACAGATGATTTGAATATATAGGTTTTTATTTGTTGACCCCCTTTTGAAAGTGTGCTACTGTTTTTACACCTAATTGTTATACTACTTATAACTGGAATGCTCTACTAAGTAAGACATGGCAAATTAATTTGAAACGTATTTTTTATTCAGGGAAGAATCATTTAAAATGGTCTTCCTTGTTATCTAACTAGAGACACTCATTTCTCTGAGGAAAGAGTACACTAGAAGTTTTTTGTGCCTTGTTAATATCAGGCCTTCACATGGACTATATGGTATGTGTTAGGAAGTCAAACAGTGAGGAGTAAAATTGAGAATAGTTAAGTGTGATGAGGTTCTGTTAGTATTTTAGAAATTTATCTTTGTATGAGGGAAACTAGGTTTGAACCAAGAATAGAATTAAAAATACAAGGATGGGGACGCCTGGGTGGCTCAATTGGTTAAACGGCTGCCTTTGGCTCAGGTCATGATCCCAGAGTCCTGGGATGAGTCCCGCATTGGGATCCTTGCTCAGTGAGGAGCCTGTTCCGCCCTCTGCCTGCTCTGCCTCCTTCTCCCTGTTCATGCTCTTTCTCTGACAAATAAATAAATAAAATCTTAGAGAGAGAGAGAGAGAGAGAGAGAGAGAGAGAGAGAGAGAAGGCTTGTTATATTTTAAAAAATAAAATAAAAGGATGGTGCAAAATCAGATAGGTCAGATTAGTACCAACTGCTGTCTCTGAGATATAACAGAAAACAAACATGTAGTTATTTCAATAATTTTGGTCACCCAAGAATAATATGACTTATACCCACTGGGTGAAAGCCAACTGGTATTAGGGTACTCACCAAGGAAGGACTGCAGAGGTATCAAACAAGGAAGCTTGGAACACCAATGACTCCCAAAAGTATAATCATGTAATGCATATAAATGCTTAATTTGGGCACAGAAGTAGGTGGCATTATTGGAATCATACAGAGCAGACTTCACAAAAGATGGATTGTGGCAGATGTAGGCTGGCAGACCCAAACTCAACCTCCAGTCTTCTTTTACCTTATCTGTCTCAACTACAGAGGCTATAAAAGCTGAAATTATCTTTTTCAGTCTCTGTTACAGTTAGGGAACCAAATAACACACTTCAGGTTAATGAGATACAGGCAGAAGCTTTGTACCAGCTTTGCTTAGCTTAGATTATCATGTTACATGAAAAAGGACATACTCCCTTAAATACCTAGTTATTTAACATAAAATACTATATTATATAAAATATTAAGTCATTTGAGGGGTTTTCTGTTATTTGCAGGCAAATACAATCTTAACTGATATAGTGATCAAAGAAGGGAAGGGTTTTAGATTTAGAATAAATATATAAACACCGGCATATATGTTTGAGACTTTTTTTTTTTTAAGATTTTATTTATTTGACAGAGAGAAACACAGCTAGAGAGAGAACACAAGCAGGCAAAGTGAGAGAGGGAGATGCAGTCTTCCCGCTGAGCAGGCAGCCTGATGTGGGGCTCGATCCCAGGACTTTGAGATCATGACCTGAGCTGAAGGCAGACGCTTAATGGACTGAGCTACCCAGGAGCCCCGAGACAACTTCTTGAATGCTGTCAACTTATTACTTCTCCTGTTGACATGAGTTAATTGATCATATGGTTTTATATCCCAGATATGGCATTTATCTTATAACTAGTCAACATCATATAGAGGAAATCATGAATGAGGGAAAGTGGTGGCTCTAACTTTAGAGTTCCCCATGACCGGGCTTGGAATCAGAGCTAGCTATGTAGCCCCTTGCTGAGATGGCTTTCTTGCCCTTGACATTGCCTCTGAGTAGGAAGTGGAATAGCCAGTCAACAGAATGCTGTGCCCACTGCTGAAGAGGAGGAAAGCCAGTTTCATAAGAACCAAGGGCCTTCTCAGAGGGACGAGTTTGAGAATTAATCCCTACTTTCTGAGATGCAAAGTTAGGGAAAGATGGGATAGAATGAAATGGCTCTACCAGGAGATGTGGTCCCAGTATGAAAGGACCCATATGATCTCAAAGAACTCATTGAGGGGAGGAGAAAGAATGGCTTGGTGACAGGTTCCAAACAAAGTTACAAAGATTTGTGGGTCTTGCTGATTCTGGCACTATAGTTGACTTGTTTACTGTTCACTCAAATTCAAGGTTCCTCACTATCATGCCCCTCCCCATGAGAAGAGTACACATCCTCACCTGATGAACTCTTGCATAGCTGAGTGATTTGCTTTGGTCAATGAACTATAGGTGGAAGTAATGTGTGTCACTTTTAGGGAAGGCAAAGAGGCAGGGTGTGGTTTACACTGTTCTCTTTGCTCCAGCTGGCCATGTTCCCGATGATGGCTGCTCTGTCCTTGGGGTTCCTGGAGTGAAAATGACATGGAACTGAGTGACAGCAGACCTACATGGACACATAGGTATGTAAGAAATAAACTCTTGTTATTATAAGCTGATTCAAGTTTGGAGTTCTTTGTTTCTTGAAACAGCTACTCTTACTCCTCAGCTGGGACTAACTGAGGGCATTTAATGATACTAAGCTCAAAAAAGGCACTTTGTGGCTATATGCTTTGGGGTTCCTCATTTCCAAAACTGGGTCCCACAGAGGATTAAGGTTGTGCTGAGCATCATTAAGATTTGTTGGGAGGAAACTGATACTAATGAATTTCTTTTTTTTTTAAATATCTAAACTTACAGTGTCATGGGATAATTTATCATTAATAAATGGTATGGCATTATTGAGAACACTGCTCTTGAGTGATAATATTGAGAATAATCAACTGATGCTCTTCTTACCATCTTCTTTCCACTCCAAAATTGTGTTTTAAAATCAAATGCCCTTACTTGGGCCTTTTGCCTCTTCTCCTAACCCAGGCAGCCAGACATGAATTACATGAATTACCTTCTCTTCTGGGTAGACAAAGACACTGAAGACAAGAAAATAAAGGTGGTATGTTTGAGCCTTGAATTCAAAATATGCTGGTGAAGAGTAGACAATTGTCAAGGCAGTGAAAGGCAAACTAACTAAATGGGATGGGGGGAAATATTTTGGGAAGGGTTGGGAGGAACCATTTGAAATGGGTTCAGCTTACAAGCAAGACTATAAGCCCCCAAGAGGTCTTTCAGAAGCCAAGCACAGGCTCATCTGTGCTGACCGTTGTGGTCCAGAGAGGACTCCTAATAGACAGTCACCAGCATGGTGCTTGCCAGTCATCTAGCAGGAGTGATGGCCATCTGTGCTCTGAGATTTTGTGCAGGGTCCCCTTCTGACTCACCATAAGTAGATAATAGCTCAAATGCTCAGGAACCCCCTGGATTACAGAGTGAGGTAGAGTGATGATGGGGCCTTGAAGCAAAAGTTCCTGTCTTGACCAGGATGGGACCAGAAAGGGCAGTTGGAAATCTCCCAGCATACCCTTATTCCCCAGACATACTTTGTGCGGATGTACAGATGAAAATATTTAATCTGCACTTCACTGCAAGGAAGAATTTACCCCAAGTCTGTGTTATGTATTTTGTCTTAAAAATTATTTTTTGTCACAAAATCTTAATTTGGTCCAAGAGAACTGAAAATGTATTTTTACATAAAAGTTGGTACATGAATGTTCATAGCAGTATTATTCATAATAGCCAAGGGTGGAAACAACACAAATGTCCATCATCTTATGAATGGATCAACACATTTTGGCATATTCTCCATACAATGGAATATGATTGAACCATAAAAGGGAATGAAGTACTGATTCACAGTATAGCATGGATGAACTTGAAAACATGCTAAGTGAATGGACTAGACATAAAAGACTACATCTTGTTTGAATTTCATTTATAAGAAGCGTCCAGAAAAGGCAAATCCACAGAGGCAAAGTAGATTAGCAATTGCCAGGAGCTGGGAGGTTGAGGGAAGTGACGAGTGGCTTATAATGGGGATAGGGTTTCTTTGTGGGCTGATGAAAATATCCTGAAATAAGTGGTGATGACTGCATGACTTGTGACTATACTAAAATCCACTTTAAGAGGTTGTGATATATATTGATAATAATTAGTTTGTAATATTTAGTTTTGATTGCATGTAAAAATATTTGTACCAAATATGTTCTCAATCTGAAATTGAAAAAAGACAGTTTTAAACAAAAAGCAATCTTGATAGCTTGAAAACTGTGTCTAAAACAAGCAAATCTAAAACAAGCAAAAAGTGATATGATTCAAAGTGAAAATGAAAAATCACAGACTTTGTTTTCTACAAAAAGAAGGAAGTGAGCTATTCAGGATAAAATAATTTAATTTTGGAGAGGCTGCTTCAGTAGTTCCCAAATATAACAAAGCACACTGACCATATTGTGCTTCATTTTCTGGAAAATGTGAATTTTTTCAGATTAAAATGTATTAAAGACAAAATTTAGGAATAGACTATCTGCTGCCTTTGATCAGTAACATTGCTTCTGATATTAAGCAGGCTAACAATTTTTAAGAAGTCACATAAGAAAATGTGGATGAAACAAAATTGACTTTGAAAAGTAAAAGAAAGGATCTTGATTTGTTTATTCTTTTTTTTTTAAGATTTATTTATTTATTTGACAGAGAGAGAGAGTACAAATAGGGAGAGAGGCAGGCAGAGAAAGAGGCTGGAAGCAGGCTCCCTGCTAAGCAGAGATCCCGACATGGGGCTTGATCCCATGACCCCAGGATCATGACCTGAGCCAAAGGCAGAGGCCCAACCCTCTGAGCCACCCAGGCGCCCGATTTGTTTATTCTTAACACAAAGATGACTTATTTTTAGTTTTGTTATAAGAATAATAAGACATGAAAATCAGATTTTGAATGTTGGTTCAATTAATTGATCTGTGTGATCTGTTTTTTCTGTCTTTACTAATACAATCCAAGGATGCATAAAATCTCATAAGCTGTAATTATTATCCAGTCAGTAAATTAGACTTTCGAAAGTGTTCTGCAGTTAAGCAAGTTCAGGCCATGCTGCAGTGGCATCCATCTCTACCCACCTTCACACCAGAAGGCTATATTTAGAAATAGGTTATGCTATAAGAATGAACAATTCCCAAATCTTGACTGCTTTAAAAAAAAAAAGTCTATTTTGAGTTCACATTCCATATCTTGGGTGAGTCAGTAAGAACCTCAGGTGGCAGTCAGCATAGCAGGGGTTCAGTCTCCATATCTGCAATTTCCTTGGAGGGTACTGCAGTGTCTTGCATGGCAAATTAAATACACTGCACAGAAAAACACGTGTCTCTTCTACTCACGGTTCATTGATCAAAGAAAACTATACAACCATACCTAATTTCCAAGAGGGCAGATTCCTACAGTCCTACCTTGTGCCTCAGAAGGAAGAGAACACAACTACTGACCAGCCCTTGTAGCTACCCTTTAGTCCACTCACTGTTCAATAGAAGTATAATACAAGCCCAAAATGTAATTTCCAATTTACTAGTAGCAACATTAAAAATAGCACATAAAATTAATTTTATTTTTTATTGTTTTTTTTTAGTATGTTTTGTTAGTCACCATACAGTACATCATTAGTTTTTGATGTAGTGTTCCATGATTCATTGTTTGTGTATAATATCCAGTGCTCCATGAAATACATGCCCTCCTTAATACCCATCACCCCATCTACATCCCTTCTAAAACCCTCAGTTTGTTTTCTAGTGTCCATAGTCTCTCATTGTTCATCTCCCTCTCTAATTTTCCCCACCTTCAATTTTCCCTTCCTTCTCCTATTGTCCTCCATGCTATTCCTTATGATCTACAAATAAGTGAAACCATATGATAATTGACATTCTCTGCTAGGCTTATTTCATTCAACATAATCTCCTCCAGTACTGTCCATGTTGTTACAAAAGTTGGGTATTCATCCTTTCTGATGGCTGAGTAATAGTCCATTGTGTATATGAACCACATCTTCTTTATTCATTCATCTGTTGAAGTGCGTTTTGGCTCTTTCCACAGTTTGGCTATTGTGGACACTGTTGCTAAGAAAATTGGGGTACATATGGCCTTTCTTTTCAATACATCTGTAACTTTGGGGTAAAGACCCAGTAGTGCAATTGCTAGGTCATTGGGTAGCTCTATTTGTAGTTTTTTGAGGAACCTCCACATGTTTCCCAAAATGACTGCACTAAGTTGCATTCCCACCAACAGTCTAAGAGGGTTCCCCTTTCTCCACAACTTCTCTAACACTTGTTTCTTGCCTTGTCAATTTTTGCCATTCTAACTGGTGTAAGGTGGTATCTCAATGTGGTTTTGATTTGAATTTCCCTGATGGCTAATGATGATTAACATTTTTTCATGTTCCTGTTAGCCATTTGTATGTCTTCTTGGGAGAAGTTTCTGTTTATGTCTCTGCCCATTTTTGACTTATTTATTTGTTTTTTGGGTGTTGAGTTTGAGAAACACATGGATCATAAGAATTAACATTGTTAAAATGTCTATGCTGCCCAGAGCAATCTATACTTTCAATGCCATCCCGACCAAAATACTAACAGCATTTTTCAAAGTGCTGGAAAAAACAGCCCATTTTTCAAAGTGCTGGAACCAGAAAAGACCCTGAATCACCAAGTAAATGTTGAAAAAGAGAAATCTGGGGACATCACATTGCCTGATTTCAAGTTATATTACAAAGCTATGATCACTGAGACAACATGGTACTGGCACAGAAACATTGACCAATGGAACACAATAGAGAGCCCAGATGTGGACCCTCAACTCTATGGCCAAATAATCTTCAACAAAGTGGGAAAAAATATCTAATGGGAAAAAACAGTCTCCAATAAATGGTACTGGGAAAACTGGACAGCTATATACAGAAGAATGAAACTTGACCATTCTCTTACACCATACACAAAGAGGGAAGAAAGACCTTGATGTGAGACAGGAATTCATCAAAATCCTAGAGGAGAACATAGGCAGTAACCTCTTTGACATTGGCCACAGCAATTTTTTTCAAGACAAATCTCCAAAGGCAAGAAAAACAAAAGTGAAAATGATCTTCTAGGACTTCATCAAGATAAAAAGCTTCTAGACAGCAAAGGAAACAGTCAACAAAACAAAGAGACAACCCATGGAATGGGGGAAGATATTTGCAAATGATACTACAGACAAAGGGTTGATATCCAAGATCTATAAAATTAATTTTAATAATGTATTTTATTTTAACCAATGTATCTAAAATATTATTTCAACATGTAATCATAAGAAATTATTGAGAAGTGTTATTTCTTTTTTTGAGCTAAGTCTTTTAATTCAGGTGTGCATTTTTACATTTCCAGCATACCTCGACTTATACTAGCCAAATTTCAAGTGCTCTAATAGCCACATGTGGCTTGTGGCTATCATACTGACAGCACAGCTCTACTGTTTATGGCTTGGGAACATAGCCCCAAACAGTACCATAAACTTGAATCTTCCTTGAAGAGTTTTGTTTTAATTAAAAAAATTAATATTTATATTCTGGTATAAAAATAATGTTTTCTAGATTATTACTGCATGAAAATTGCTCAGGAAAAATAAGCTGTGTTTACCCTATGGCTCTGTGTCTTGCCAGCCCTATTATCTTGAACCCCAGAATGACTGGACCAGCACCTGGAGATTTCTGCTCCAGTTCCAGGGGATACTGATTAGTTGGAGGGCTTTCCATAAGTCATGTAGCCTTACTGAGCCTCAGTTCCCTCATCTGTAGGATGGCATGCTTAGATGAGATAATCCTGAAAGAGCCTTTCAAAATCTCAAATTCCAAGATTTTTGTTAGGATGACATGGACTATCATGACAAGAGCTGGACTTTTTTTTCCCCTCAAGAAAAATGGACCTTTCATACAATAGGCTATAGAGTAACACGTTTGGGGCCACTTTTTCCAAGAATAATAGCTAGCTACCTAAACTCCATCATTACTGAGGAGCCATTGGTAAAGGGAGCCCTGAGGTCCTCTAAGTTGAGTGACACAGGCAGCTTCTGAGAACTGAGAAAGACCTGCCTTAGGTTTGGGTTTAATTGGCAGTAGGTACCTGTAAAGGAAGCCTGATGAATTCTCTGTGGGCACTGCCACTGGAATCCCACTGGGCATTTTACCTCAAGGCAGGGAAAGAGTCCAGTGTCTGTAAGAGTCACAATCCACAGGGCGTTTCTGAGGCCAGAGTAATTATTTGAACAGTGAAGGTGGAGAACAATGAAAACTTCCTTCTTTCACTCTGTGGGCAGTGAATTCGTCTGGTTGAGGATAAAGCTAAGGCCTTGAGGATAGGACCTCACTCCTGCACCTCCAAGGGGAATGTTCACCATAGTGGTCTTGCTTACACTTTAGAAGGATTTCAGCCCTGGGAGAAACCAGCTTGAAAGGACCTCAGGCACAGGCTCTGTCCATTCTGAGTTGCCCTGCCACCTGAGGTATTCTTCAGACAAGGACCCGTCAGATCCCTGCCTTTTCTCCTGCAGATTAATAGAGCAGCAGCAATGGAAACAGAAATATCTTCCTGGGGTTTGCTCTGAATTCACTCACAGGCAAATTTCAGTTCCTCTAATTATTCTAAATCTCTTCGCAGACAAGACACCAGGATTAATTGGCAGAGTTCATTTACTGTTCCTCGTGCACTTGGGAATAAAGAATTTAGAACCAGGTCACTACGTGAGCATAATTCATTATGATATTTCAGGGTAAAAGGGATTACTTGGCAATGTTAATAATGGTATTTTATCTCTATCAATTGAAGATGTACAGTATTTTCTTGTCCTCTTCTTCAAAGCCACATAAATAGTATATATCGAGTGTATGAGAATCTGATTTAAACTGTTGACCTCCCTTTAGCTCAAGGAAGTGAGAAACTGGGAGCTGAAAAATATCTGGACTCCAATATCTGGGCTAGGACATTGATTTTTGAAGCTTGATGCAGAAACTCTAAACTTCAACATTTTTCTTATTCCTTTGGGTATGAATTCATACCCAGGTTGAGTTTCCCCTTAAGAAACGGCCCTCATGTTATTTTCGTTTTTGTTTTTGTTTTTTTTTAAATACGATAAAAAAAGGACAAAAGAGTGTGCAGTTCAGCTTTCCTTCTAACTGAAACATCTTATCAGTAAATTCCTTCATTCCTGGATCAATTTCTGGCGAGCAAGACAGAATGAAATATGTAATATGAGTTCAGGTGAGGTGAAGTGAGGCTGTTTACTTGAAAAAACACCTGTGTTTTTGTTCTATTACAGCTGGGTGTTTCTTTCTGGCTCTGTGTGCCGCACAGCCTATCGAGTGGGCTGGTGCTGGATTAAGCATTTGATGCATATTGACTCGTTCTCATTCTTGCTCCAGCATTCTTGGATAATCTTATGTGGGAGATATGTCAGGACCTCCTTAAATAGAAGACAAGCTGAAGTCAATGAGGGTTACTTCAGGTCTTCTGCTGGCGCATATTCAGACCTGGGCTTGCAGGCCTGGCACCTGTTGGTTAGAGACCATCATGGGTCTCCTGAGCCCCATCTGCCTTTCCTCTCTGTTCTGTCCTTGGGGTAAGCCACTCCCCACCTCTCACACACACCTGTGGCTGCCTGGGACATGTGCACTTTCTTACACCCACACTGTCACTCTTGAGGCTCTTTGTGATTGAAAGTATCTTGTACACTCTGTTCTTTTTACTTGCTTCTCAGTTCCTAACCTGAATTTTTCTCCCCTGCGAATGCCTTCTGAAATCCCTGCCCCCACCCTATCACCCTTCAAAAGTAACTGCCACCTCCCTTGTGCTTTCAAAGCACACTGATTTTTTTTCCTCTCTCTTTAACAACACAGCACTTGGTACTGACAGAGTTCAGTACAGCTCTCCCCAATACACAATATTTGTATATTGAATATTTTAAACTGAAGGAATATGAGAAATGGCAAGTGCAAGAACTCTTTGACCTTCCCTTGAAACAGATAATAAGATACTCATGTGAGAGGTGCCCTCCTTATACCTGGAAGAAAGGAGCATCCTTATCTCCAAGACAGAGGGACACCCAGAGGAAACTGAACAAGCATGTCTTACTAAGTTCCCCCCAGTGTAGTACACTTAGCTCACAAGCTTGTCCTATCACATTTTCCCACAACTTTCTGCTCCTCATACAACCAAGCTTAAAAGCCCTCAGGTTTAAACACATCTTCATTTCCTCATTTCCTTAAGAAGGCTCATGTGTAAAAAAAAAAAAAAAGAAAAAAAGGCTCATGTGTAATGTAAAACTTAAATAAATGTGTATGCTTTTTGTTTGTTAATCTGTCTTTTTTGTTACTGAGACCCAGTTGAGAACCTAAAAGTGTAGAAGGAAAAGAACAGCATTTTCTTCCCCTGCAGTTTCAGAGTATCATGTGGCCTTAAGTGTTTCTTAGGCTTTCTGGACCTCAGTTTCATCATCTGTAAAATGTGAGCAAAAACAGTGTCTTTGTCATTGGGCTCTTGTAAAGATAGGACACTTATAAAGCCCTAGAACAGTGCCTGGCACATAATAAGAACTCAATTAATGACACCTACTATACTTATTATTGTAATTATCATCATACTTATTAATGGCATGGAACAATGTGGAATAGTGGCAAAATACCAACTTGATCTAAGATTTAATGGGGAGAATCAAAGCTACGGTATTTCCTCTGCTCTACTCTCTTCCTTTTTTTTCTTTTTTTTTTTTTTCCTTTACAGTAGGCTCCACACCCAGCATGGAGTTCAACACAGGGCTTGAACCCATGGCCCCGAGATCAAGACCTGAGCTGAGACCAAGTTGGACACCTAATCAACTGAGCCATCCAGGTGACTCTCTAATCCATTCCTTTTTAAAAACTTGATAATATGAAAAAAGTTCTAACATACACAAAAGTAGAAGGCATAGGATAATAACTCCATTACACAGCTTTAACAATTATCGATATGCTGTCAAATTTATTTCATCCATTTTCATCTCTTCTCTCTTCCTGGTTATTATTTTTCTGCAGCTTTTGAAAGAAAATTTCTATGCTTTAAAATTCACACTCTACGAAGGTACAATTTAATGACTTTTGGCAAATGTATAAAGTTGTGCATCATGACCACAATCCAGTTTTAAAAATCTATTCCTTTTTTATTTAAACAGAGAAAAAGCCACTCTTTATATCATGACCATATTTTATTCCATTTTTAATAAGGGTTATAAGATAAGAGATAATTCTTATCTATCTATTGTCTCCTTTTCTCTTTCCCAAGCCTCTTAGGAGACAAAGTTGTGTTTTCTCCACTTTGCAAGGTCTTTTGGGGAAATATGGTCTTTGGACTCACCTGTCTAGGTCTTTAAATCTTTTCCTCCCACTACAATGAAAACCATCTGGTATTTTGAAAAGAGAAGATAAAGAAATCAACAAACTATGAAATATCTCTAGGGGTTGAAGATATTTGTTTAATAAGTATAGAGAAAAAAATGGACAAGTCACTTTCTTTTTTTAAATTTAATTTTATTTTTGCAGTGTTCCAAGATTCATTGCTTATGCCCCACACCCAGTGCTCCATGCAATATGTGCCCTCAGTACCCACCACCAGGCTCTCCCATCCCCTCACCCCCTTCCCTCCAAGACCCTCAGTTTGTTTCTGAGTCCAAAGTCTCTCATGTTTCATTTCTCTCCCCGAATTACCCTACTTCCCATTTACTTTCCTTCTCCTACTGTCCTCTATATTACCCCTTATGCACCGCAAGTAAGTGAAACCATGTGATACTTGACTTTTTATACTTGGCTTATTTCACTCAGCATAATCTCTTCCAATCCAGTCCATGTTGCTACAAAAGTTGGATATGCATCCTTTCTGATGGAGGCATAGTATTCCATTGCATATATGTACCACGTCTTCTTTATCCATTCATCTTTTGAAGGGCTCCTTGGCTCTTTCCATAGTTTGGCGATTGTGGCCATTGCTGCGATGAACATTGGGGTACGTAGGGCCCTTCTTTTCACTACATGTGTATCTTTGGGGTAAATACACAGTAGTGCAATTGCAGGGTCATAGGGTAGCTCTATTTTTAATTTTTTAAGGAATCTCAACACTGTTTTCCAAAGCGACTACACCAGTTTACATTCCCACCAACAGTGTAAGAGGATTCCCCTTTCTCCGCAGCCTCTCCAACACTTGTTGTTTCCTGTCTTGTTAATTTTGGCCATTCTGACTGGTGTAAGGTGGTATCTCAGTGTGGTTTTGATTTGAATTTCCTTGATAGCTAGTGATGATGAACATTTTTTCATGTGTCTATTAGCCATTTGGTTTTTGTTGTTGTTGTTGTTGTTGTTTAAAGATTTTATTTATTTGATAGAGAGAAACACAGCCAGAGAGGGAACACAAGCAGGGGGAGCGAGAGAGGGAGAAGCAGGCTTCCCGCCAAGCAGGGAGCCCGATGTGGGACTCGAGCCCGATGTGGGACTCGATCCCGGGTCTCCAGGATCATGACTTGAGCCGAAGGCAGTCGCTTAACCAACTGAGCCACCCAGGCGCCCCTCTATTAGCCATTTGTATATCTTCTATGGAGAACTGCCTCTTCATGTCTCCTGCCCATTTTTTGATGTGCTCATCTTCTTTTTGGATGTTGAGTTTGAAGATGATTATGACTTAGTGTGGCAAAATGAAAGTCCTTCTGACCCCAATTCATTGTGTTGCTTTGGTCAGCTTAACATTGTATTTGCCATGGAAACTGTAATCATTTGCAAAAACCATAATACTGGCTTTCTTTCTTTCTCTCTCTCTCTCCCTCTCTCTCTTTCTCTCTTCCTTTTCCTTTCCTTTCCTTCCTTCCCCCCCTTTCTCTTTCTCTCTCTTTCTTTCCTTAGCAACAACTAAGCCAAGCTATATGGAGAGGGTCAAGAAGGTTACACTATGGCCTACCCATTTGCCCAATGGACATGTACTGATTTCCTTTGATAGTTGAGGTTATCCTAGTGAGGTGGCCTGATATGGTAGAAAGAATAGATGTGGGCTGAAATCAAATTTTCAGATCGCTGGTAACTCTTACAGTCATTAGTGGATCAGACAGTGGATCTTTCTTATTCTGATGCTCACAGTTCTAACTTGTGCCAGAATCAAATCAGCCTCACCCCACCAAGTGAACACTGAATGGGAGGAGATGGTTTAGCACTTACACCAGTGGGTAAGAGCTAGGGAGGAAAGGTCTATGTTTGTTTGGAGCTGTATTATTGACTGAGGCTTCATCACACCCTTTGGGGGTCTTGTTGAAGTTGAACAGAATACTTTGTAAGAGCAGAGTGGGAATACTGCTGGATTTGGTATCAGAAGACTTGGTTTTCTTCTTCTGGAAGCTGTGCCTTCCAATTCTTCAACAACAGATAAGCATACCATCTGTTTTGTATACCTAATACAGTTACTTTAACTATCAAATTAAAATGTTTAAAATTATGAAATAAACAGTACTCTACAAAATGTTTGTAATATATAAGTAATCATGGAACAAGACCATGTATTTGTACTGTTCTCTGCAATTTATTAAAAGCTATTGTAATACTTCATAGAATTTCTAATAACCCTATCATTATCTTCATTTCACAAATGTGATTCTGAAGCTCAGAGAAGTTGAATGATTCCCTGTATCAGTCAGCTTGGGCTGTCATAACAAATACTAGAGACTAGATGGTTTAAACAATAGAAATTTATTTTCTCAGAGCTCTGGAGACTGTTAAGTCCAAGATCAGGGTGCCCGCATGGTTGGGACTCTCTCTTCTAAACTTGCAGGCAGCCTGCTTCTTGCCATGTTCTCATGTGGCAGAGAGAGAGAGAGAGAGAGAGAGAGAGAGAGAGAAAGAGAGAGAAAGAGAGAGAGAGAGAAGGAAGGCGCCAGTTATAGTTCAATTAAAAAGGAGGAAGGGAAGGGGGAGGTAGGAGGGGGGAAAGGAGCTAGAGCAAACTCTTTGGTGTCTCTTCTTATTAGAGCAGTAATCCTATCATAAGGATCTCACCTTCATGACCTCATCTAAATCTAATCACCTCCAAAAGGCCCCATCTCCAAATGCCATTACATTGGGGGTTAGGGCTTCAACATATGAATTTGGTGGGGGTCCACCATCCATTCCATAGCACTCTTTTCCCTTTCAAGGTCATATAGCCCATAAGTGGGAGAGCCAGAAATTGAATCCCTAGTGTTCCAACTCCAAATCTGGAACTTTTTCTTTCCCTAAAACCAGAGGCATTTCACATTATTTTGAAACTAACTCAGTCAGGACTTTCATCTGTTTTATTGGGTCCTATTTATGACAGATACCCCTTAAATGGAGACTGTAGTGTTCTCCTATTCATTTACCTGACTCTTGTGGAAATTGGATTTGAGAACATTTCTTCTCTGGTGGTAATTTCTTCACAGATGCTAGATAACAGATCCTAGGTAGATACCAATTGAAAACCAGGGAGCTGCCAAAAGATCTTCACATTTTAAAGTGTATAATGACTTCAGAAATTATTCGTTTCATGGAAAAATAAGATTTACAGAAATTGAGGTTTTGGTTCTTTATTTGACCTATTGAATATAATATGATTTTTAAAAACCTCTTTAATGTAATATGGTTCTTCTTGGTGACCAAGGAGCTTCTTGTTTTTCTCCATAAAAAGCAGGGAAGCAATGAAATGATTTTATTTTCCTGGGGACCTTCACCTCCATAAGCTCTTTACCTCCAGTGGAATATAGTGATATCTTTTGTAATTCAAGTGGAACCAGAGGTTATCCTTTTCTCTTTTCTCCTCCTGTATATTCCTCATGTATATTCCTGCTGCTTCAGATTTTACGATTTATTATTTTGCTGCTTAACTGTTATGTTTTGAATGTGAAAAACGATCTTGAAGAATTGATTATTCTTAAAGGATTAACTCTTAATGTTTTGTCTTTACTTCTTACTATATTCCTAAAAAGAGAAAATACCAATTTGTTTTTCACTTTAACACAACATTCTAGGAGACTGTTTCTGGAATATACCAGGGAAGGTTTAAGAAGATGTTGACATTAGAGAACCAGAATCTTTCTTAGAAGTCTGGTGAACAATGCGACTCCTAACAATAGAGCAAACTCAGGGTTCTGTGGAGGCCTGGAGAGAGAGGCTCCCTATTCCAGTTCCCTGTGGGTACTGATGCACAATTTAGGAAATGCTTTAAGCAATTCAGAATGGTTAATTTTATATTTTTAACTTGGCTGGGCCACAGGGTACCCAGATATTTGGTCAAATATTATTCTGGGTGTGTCTGTGAGGGTGTTTCTTGATAACATTAACATGTGAGTATAGTAGTTTGCTTCCCTAATATGGATAGCCCTTATCCCATTAGTTGAAGTTCTGAATAGAATAAAAAGGCTGAGTAAGAATGTTTCTGCCTGACTGCCTTTGAACTGGGACAGTGTTCTAATCCTACCTGAAGACTTGAATTGAAATATCAGTTTTTCTTAGGTCTTGAGCCTGCTGGCTTTCACTCTGGAACTCACACCAACAGCTCTACTGGGCTTCCAGTTTGCTGACTGCAAATCTTGAGACTTGTCATCTTTCATAATTGATGAGCCATCCCTTATAAGAAATCAGTCTATCTGTCTATCTATCTCTCTATCTATCTATCTATCTATCTATCTATCTATCTATCTATCC
Source organism: Spilogale gracilis (assembly GCA_004023965.1). Classification (NCBI taxonomy): domain Eukaryota; kingdom Metazoa; phylum Chordata; class Mammalia; order Carnivora; family Mephitidae; genus Spilogale; species Spilogale gracilis. Next base: position 16,592 of record PITA01006140.1, read on the forward strand.
ATCCATCTATCCATCTATCTTACTGGTTCTCTTTCTTTGGAGAACATTAAATAATATACCACTCTTCCATGTATATCCTGTGGTAGCTTTTATAAAGTGTCAACTTGACAATGTTGAATTATATTTTCCAGAATTTTCTTCCCTGTATGTTGAGGGTGGGCCACAAGACACATTTTGCCCAAAATTTGGGAGCAGTAGCCATATTGCTTTTATGCACAGGGGGTGGAGTTGGGGGATTGTACAGGTAGTCAGTGTAGAGGCACTAGGTGTTGTAGCTCATGCCTTTTTGCTACCTGCTGCTCATTGGTATGGCATAGGAGCTGGGCCTGCAGCTTTTTCACCTGCCCCTGGAACCTTGTTTGGCTTTCCTAATACATGAGCCAAGCATATGGCTAGCTCTGTGATAAAAGGCACCAGCTATTACTGCAGGACACCCTGCATTCCTGAAGTTAGAAGCAATAAGGCGCATTGATTCTAGTCCATCTTCATGGGCTCTGGGTTATACTGGCAGGTTTCAGTTTATTCTTCACTTTACATCAGAGTTTCTAAACCTTAGTACTATTTACATTTGGGTCAGATAATTCTTTACTGTGGGGAATTGTCCTGTGCATTATAGGATGTTTTGCAGCATCATTGGCCTCTACCCACCGGATGCCAGTACCCTATCCTGCAGTTTTAACAACCCAAAATGTCTCCAGACATCATCAGATGTCCCCAGGGCAGAGGTGAAGTCAGGTGGTAAGGGGGTGGGGCAAAGTTGGCTGTGGTTGGAAACTGCTGCTTTATATCTATCTTCCCTTCCCCGCTACCTGCAGATGGCTTCAAGCTCTAACATGACACAGTGTCTTACACAGACTATATAACCAAATCCCATTACTGCAAAAGATGAAATCTCAAAATAAATTCCTTATTGGATATCCCTCCAGATGTCGTATCTCCTAGTGTATAACTGTCTTGCTTCTCTGATCAAATCCTGTCACTCAGGGAATTGGTATCTTCCTGAATCTCTGGGACCACTTCACTCCTTTTCCTCATCCCTTATACCTGTAACTTCCTACACCCCTCTGCCTCACCAGTGAGCCAGTGTTGCCTTGGAAGAGGGACAATCAGATCTATATGAAGTGCACTTGGTGCCAAATCTCGTGTAAACACTGGCCTTCCACTGCTGGTGCTCCTAAGGAGCTGGTGCCAAGGCAGCCCTGTGGAACGTCTCAGTGGCATTGAGAACCACTAGGGATTTTATTGTTTTTGAGAACCTAAGCCTAGAGGTAATAGTTACAGGCCCTTTTCTTAAAATCTTCCAACATATTATGTATTTTTCCAAAATGATTTGTAAGTAGTGTGTTGTACATTTGAACCAGTGAAAATAATCTGCTGCTCATCTTGTCTCTAGTTCCAAGAAACTAATAGAATACAGTGTTTTATAGAAACAGAAATTGTCAGTTTCTAAGATCAAAGCCTTTATTTTCTGGGTATTAAATTCCCCTTGAAAAACTGCTGAGAGTAAGATTGAGCTATGATAAAATCAAATCTATTCATTTTTAAATAAGTGTTATAAGGGCACTCTGTCTGGTGTTGGAGATCTGGTGGTCAACCAGAGAGACAAGATCTCTGCCCCTATGGAGTTTATAGTGCAGTAGGAGAAACACATTGCACAAATAATCACATGGTCCAAGTTGTATGAAGGAACAGTATGGGAATCCTAGAAGAGGCCAAATATAGATGGCACAGGTGGTGCGAGACGGCTTTCCCGTGGGAGTAGTGGTACTTCCCTGGTGAGAAATAAGTGGAAGATAGTTCCAAGCAGGGACACAAAAGAACTTGGTCCATTCACAAAGCTGCAAGAATGCCAGAGTAATCAAAGTATGGTGAACAGGGAGGGTGATGAGGCTGCAGGGGAGGGAAAGGATCAAACTGCTTCAGGGTTTGGAGGCCAAATAAGGAGCTTGGCTTTTACTCCTAGGGCAGAGTCACCTGAAAGTCTAAAAGTCAAGAAGTGGTGCAATGTGATTTATAATTTTAAAAGATCCTCTAGCTGTCACATGGGGAACAGATTAGAAGGACACAAGTATGGGGTGGTAGGAGGGCAGGCAGGGTACTGTGACACAGGCCAGGGGAGTTCAGAGGAGAAAGGATGAAGGCCCTGACAAGAATTGCAGCAGTGGAAGTGGTGCAAAGTGCATCATTAGGAAGTAAGTTGGATGTAACTTCGCACTGACTTCAGGGTGAGATGCATGAGAGGGAATTATAGAGAAACATGTCTGGTTTTGCAATCCAGTGGGTGGTGGTGACAGAAAGGAAGGTGTGATATTCATGTCATTGCTGCTTTCACATGATGTTTACACCAGGAGAACCAGACAAATCAACATTCATTCATACAAACTCGGTTTTAAATCACTTTACAAAATGGCACTCTACAATATGAATATATTATCAAGAATAATACTAGGGCCGGGCGCCTGGGTGGCTCAGTGTGTTAAAGCCTCTGCCTTCGGCTCAGGTCATGATCTCAGGGCCCTGGGATCGAGCCCCGCATTGGGCTCTCTGCTCAACAGGGAGCCTGCTTCCTCCTCTCTCTCTGCCTACTTGTGATCTCTATCTCTGTCAAATAAATAAAATCTTAAAAAAAAAAGAATAATAGGGCCATTTAATCTTTTTCTTTCTTTCTTCTTTTTTTGATCAGTTCTGCAAATGAGCATTTAAAAAATCTACTTTAAGGTTTACCTGTCAGTTGCAATTTTTCAGCAGTCATTTAAAGACTGACTTTAGTAAAGCTCATTTTAAAGGTGGACACCTGAAATGTGGGCTTCAGGTAAGTCTGGTTCCAGACAATATGGCAAAGTAGCATTGCCATTTTGGGGTCTCCTTTTTGTGGTGGGCCTTTCCCACATACTTATTCCCACTGGGTATGTACTTCCCTTGTCCAGCCTATTATCCCACAGATGGAAAGAAGAATAGTATCCAGAAGAAAACTGCAACTGAAAAGCATAGAACTCATGATGGGCCTTTTGATTGCAGAAGGGAAAGCAAGGGTATTGTCAGGTGCTGCAACAACTGAACAGGATAAACTTGTGCACATAATCATTTTGTACTGCTTTTGCAAAGTGATTCAACAGCAAATAGTTTATACCACGAAGTTTCCTCACAGGTACTGTGGTTGGAGCCTTTGGCCAAATGTTTATGTTACATGTACTGTGAGAAAAACGATGAAGTATCATCGGAGAATAATGAAAAGGAGGGCATAGGCTGGGACAGAGAAGTCTGAAAGTAGGCAGCTCCAGGATTTGGTTCAAAGACTTGATGATATCATCAAAGACTCAGACTCTTTATATCTTTCTGCTCTGCCATCCTCAAGGATAAAGACTTGTTTCCTAAGTTTATCAACTCATGGTCACAAATTGCTGCCACATCTCTAAACATTACATCCCTAAACATCTGGGGATTCAAAGGATGAAAGAAAGGGATGAAAAAGTCTCTTTTTATCAGAGAGGAGAATGTTTCCCACATGTGCCTCAACTACCTCTTCATGTATAGTAGGACCACATAGACACCTGAAGGGGCAAGCAACCAAAAAAGTGAGTTTCTAGAATTGCCATAACTGGCTTAGACTCATTGTGATTTAACTCCTAGAGCTAAGAATGCTATCAGAACAAACAAAATCAGAGTTATATTAGCAAGAGATAGGGAGGGAAGAGAAGAGAACAGCTTTTGTAGACAATCAATAATATTTACTACAGTTTCTTTAAAAATATCTTTTAAATAGAGAAATGTATATAGGTGTTTAATAAGTTAAACTTCTCTGAAAATTTTTTAATAGTCCAGCTTTTGACAGAAAATAATTTTTTCAAAAAGAACCACAAATTCATTCATATCCAACTGATATTTTCTGCACACCTATTATGTCCCAGGCACTGGGTATAGCAGTGAAAAAAAGAGACAACATCCCTGCCAATACAATGCTTCCATTTCAGTAAATGAAGGCAGATAACCTACAAAATAAATAATAAGTTTTTTGTGTTTGTTTTTTTTTTGAAAGCTGTAAGTCCTGTGATGGAAAATTGGCCAGGGAAATAGAATAGAAAATAATGAGGCATGCAATTTTGAATTGGGTGACCAGAAAGATTTCTTTGGTGAGATGACTTTAACAAGAATAAATTACATGGGGGTGCCTGGGTGGCTCAGTTGGTTGGGCAACTGCTTTTGGCTCAGGTCATGATCCCGGAGATGCAGGATTGAGCCCCGCATCGGGCTCCCTGCTCAGCAGGAAGCCTGCCTCTCCCTCTCTCACTCCCCCTGCTTGTGTTCCCTCTCTAGCTGTGTTTCTTTCTGTCAAATAAATAAAATCTTAAAAAAAAAAAGAAGAAATTACATGGTTATATGAGGTGGAAGGAGAGGGAGAAGGAATAGTCCAGGCAGAGGGAATAGCAAATCTGAAGCCCTGAGTTGGTGGTGTGTCTGTGGTTTAAAAAAAAGTCCAAGGATGCCGATGTGATTGGATTGGAGAGAGCACTGAGAGGACAGTGGGGTCTAGAACTTCTATAGCCATGTATGTCACTTAAGGACTTTAGCTTTTACTTTGCGTAAAATGGGGAAACACTGAATATATAAGGGACAAGATTTGACTTACATTTTATAAGGATTACCCTGGCTGTTGTGTTGTGTTGGACTGTAGGGACAGGGAAGAATAGAATCAGGAAGAACAGTTAAGAATTTATGATAATAATTGACACCAGATGATGGTGGCTTGGACCAGGAGAGTAGCAATGGAGCTAGTGAAAAATGGACAGAATCTAGAGATACTCTGAAAGTCAAGGATTTGATGTAGATTAAGTATGGGTAATAAAAAGAGGGGAGCCAAGAATGACTACAAAGTTTTTAGCCTAATCTAGAGATGATGGACCTGCCATAAACTGAATATGGAAGGTATGGCTAGATCAAGTTTTAAAGAGAAGATCACTAGCCACTTTTGAACTTGTTGAGTTTTGTTAGGTTTGGATATATACATTTGAATATCATCATCATATGGATTTTAAGTCATAAAGATGATTGAGCTCATTAGGAAGACACTATAGGTCAAGAAAACCCGAGGACCAAAGACTGATCTGATACTTGAATCCAGGAGGAACCAGCAAAAGGGACTAAAAAGTGGCCTATGACACAGGCAGTGCTGAAAGTCAAGGGAGGAAAGTGTTTCAAGGATGATGCAGCAATCAGTGCATAAAGTAAGACCAGGACTGAAAACTGACCATTGGTTTTACCATCCTCTCTAGACCCCACAGAAAGGAATATAGTTCTGCCAATATCTTGATTTTAGCCTGGTTAGATTCATGTCATATTTCTGAACCACAGAACTGTAAGGTAATAAATTTGCATTGTGTAAGATACTGAGTTTGGGATAATTTACTACAGCAGCAATAAGCCGATAATATAGGAGACTACAGGAAAGAAGCTAGAAATTCAGATAGTGAAGTTGAGATTTTAGAGGCTTTAGTTTTGGTCATTTAGTCACTTTGACAAGGATAGTTTGGGTTAGAGGATGGGGTCAGAAGCCTGACTGCAAAAGGTTGAGAGAGAACTGAAAGGACTAAGAGTCAGCAACTATAAGTAACTCTTCAAAGGAGTTTTGCTCTAACATGTAGCAGAGAAATGGATGGTAGCTAGAGGAGTCAATCAGGACCAAGAGAAAGTTTTTTGTTGTTTTCTCTTAAGAGAAATAATACATGGCTTTGTGAAAATGGAAATGATCCAGTAGAGATACTGGAATTTAGTGAAGTTTGGTCTTAGATAGAGGTCTTACAGTATTAGGAGGGAAGGCAGAGTATACGGAAACATGTGCTTGACCCTTGGTTGGTGTGATGGAGGGAATTTGTAGGAGTTCCCTCTGGTTGCTTTATTTTCTCAATGAAAAAGGTCATTGGATGAAAGCGTGAATGGGAAATGTGGAGCCAAGCAATGAAAGGACAAAAAGTCTTTCATGTCATGTAGTAGAGTGGTAGAATGAAAAGATCAGAAAAATGTACAGTTGGTAGGCAGCATTACAGTCCTACTTGGAAATGTGTCTGTTCTGACTATTTGTGCAGAACAAGCAGATAATTGGAGTAAGCCCAGCTTTCTGAGGTTTTGCCAAGGAAGAACGACAAAATAAGAGAAGGGGACTAGGGAGTTGAAGATGTATGAAAGACATGACTGTAATAATTAATCATAAAATTCCAGCTGGGTAAGGAAGGAAGTGAAGGTATGAAACAAGGTAACAGAATTCTAAGTTGTAGAAACAATGGATTTTAGGTCCTAAGGTGTAGAAGCATTACTGGAGTTGAGAAATGTGATAGGCAGAATTATTTCCCCCCATTCTCCCCCCCCCCCAGATGTCTGCATCCTAATTCCTGGAACCTGTGATTGTACTAGGTTACATGGTAAGGGAAATTAAGCTGGCAGACAGAATTCAGTTTGCTAATTAGATGACCTTAAAATAGGAGGATATCTAGGTAGATCTGATGTAATCGCAGGGTCCTTAAAAATAGAAAAGGATAGTAGAAATAGGGTTGTAGAAGACATGACTATAGAAAGTTGTGAGGGTGACATGATTTAAAGACCCAACTTGCTTTTGCTGGTTTTGAAGATGGCAGAGTAAGACATGAGCCAAGGAATGCAGGTGGCCTTTTGAAGATAGAAAAGGAAATGGATCCTATCCAGAGTCCACAGAAAGGAATACAGACCTACCTGCCAATATCTTGATTTTAGCTTGGTTAGGTTCATGTCAGATTTTCAAACCACAGAACTGTAGGTAATAAATTTGCATTGTTTAAGATGCTGAGTTTGTGATAATTTGCTACAGCAGCAGTAGAACAAAAATATAGGATACCAGAGGGAAGAAGCTAGATATTCAGATAGTAAAGCTGAAATTTTAGAGGGTTTATAGTTTTGGTAGTGAGAAGGTGAAGCCTAAGGCATAGGTGGGTGTTTGAATAAAGGTAGTCAAGAGATTATTGAAAGAACATACCTCATAGAACTAGACAGTTTAAAACTAAAATTGTGTCATGCTTTCTATACATAAGCCAAAATTAGGTAGCAAACTGTGAATGTATTAGAGTTTTTTGCTTGTTTTTTTCACTAGCACGCATACCCAGCAGAACTTTTGGCCCTCCCCTTCCTGCAGCTGATCTTTATTAGTGTTTAGTGCTCACTGGTATAAACTGTGCTACTCAGAATTGGATTAGGGGGAGATCTGGTCTAAATTAAAGCTGTAATAAATGAGCACTGTTTACATTTCCTCACACCCGCCCTTCTCCACACACACATCAAATTACTCTGGAAATGAAATGCGAAATAAAACAAGGAAGGATTCTGTTCTTTATTAATGTGTAATTATAAAATGCTGGGGCTCCCCTGCTGGGTGGAGAGGCAAAGCCCACAGCAAGGGTGGGAATACTTGAGGGTGGGACATTCTTCCTGGCGTCTAACCTTGGGTGAATTATTATTTTCACATCTTTACAAAGAGAAATAAAAATAAGACCTGTAGTCCCCTCATAGAACCATAATGAGTCAAGAAAAACAAGAGGACAAACACTGTTCATCTTGCAAGACTAGAACCATATAGTCTAAGAGGCTATTCTGATTGATTCTCTTGCATTCATTTTTTTAAAAATAAACTAAGGAATTGATAAGTTACTTTGCATCAGTTTTGTTCCCAATCTCAGAGTACTTAGTCTATTGTGTAGAAGAAGAGAAGATGATAGAGATACTCTCAATTTACTTCAGTGTACTTTAAAGATATTTGGAGTCTCAGGGCTGAGAAAGGAGAGTGGGAGGTAGCCAGGACAGGGCTCAGGCCCGAGATCAGACAGACTCAGTATCCCAGGCTGGCTGTGTGGGGAAGTTGTGTTTTCACAGGCTCATCTCTCTGTGTCAAATGAAGATAACAGTTTAAAGAGCCTCACAGGATTATCGTGAAAACTTACTAAAAGATTATTGATTCAAACAAAACCAGCAATAGATATGCAAAGGATGAAAAGAAAACAATCCAAGTTTATCACTAAAGAAAGCACACCATAAAAGAGAGCAAGAGAAGAAAGGAGAGAGGTAGGACTCAAAATCACAAATGAAAGAAGAGAAATAAATAATGCTACAGAAATACAAACAATTGTAAGGGAGTACTATGAAAATGTAAAGGTCAACAATTTGGACAACCTAGGAAAAATGGGTAAATTTCTAGAAACATGCAACCTACCAAAACTGAAGCAGGAAGAAATGAAAAATTTGAACAGACCAATTACTGGCAATGAAATTCAATCAGTAATCAAAAAACTCCCAACAAAAATTCAGGACCAGACAGCTTCACAGTTACTTCTACCAAACACTTAAAGAAGAGTTAATACCTGTTCTTCTCAAACTATTCCAAGAAATAAAAGAGGAAGGAAAACTTACAAGCTCATTCTTTGAGGCCAACATTACCTTGATACCCAAACCAGATAGAGACACCACAAAAAAAGAGAACCACAGGCCAATATCTCTGATGAACATTTATGGAAAAACAAAATACTAGTAAACCAAATCCAGCAATACCTTTAAAAAAAATCATTCACTATGATCAAGTGAGATTTATTCTCAAGATGCATGGATAGTTCATTAGCAAATCAATCAATGGGATACATCACATCAATAAGATAAAGAATAAAAATCACATGATCATTTCAATAAATGCAGAAAAAACATTTGACAAAGTACAACATCCATTCATGATAAAAACCCTCAATAAAGTAGGTCGAGAGGGAATATACCTAAACGTGATAAAGGCCTTATATGAAAAACTCACAGTGAACATCGTACCCAATGGGAAAAACTGGGAGCTTTTTTCCTAAGGTCAGGAACAAGACAAGGATATCCACTCTCAGCACATTTATCCAACATAGTACTAGAAGTCCTAGTCACAGCAATCAGACAACAAAAAGAGATAAAAGACATCCAAATGGGTAAAGAAGTAAAATGTTCACTGAAGTTGATATATAAAAAACCCTGAAGACTCCACCAAAAACCTAGAACTGATAAGTGAATTCAATAAAGTTGCAGGGTACATTGATGTACAGAAATCTTTTGGTTTCCTATACACTAATAATGAAGTAGCAGAAAGAGATTAAGAAAACAATCCCATTTATAACTATACTAATGATAATAAAATATTCAGGAATAAACTTAATGAGATGAAAGACCTATATTCTGAAAACTGTAAAACACTGATGAAAGAAATTAAAGATGACACAAAGGAATAGAAAGACATTCTATGTTAAAATGTTTATACTACTCAAAACAATCTACACATTTAATGTAATCCCTATCAAAATACCAACAGCATTTTTCAAAGAATTAGAACAAAAAAACCTACAATATGTATGGAACCGCAAAAGGCCTCAAGTTGCCAAAACAATCTTGAAAAAGAAAAATAAAACTGGAGGCATCACAATTCCAGACATTAAGTTATACTACAAAGCTATAGTAATCAAAACATTATGGTACTTGCACAAAAATAGACATTTAGATCAATAGAACTGAATAGAAAACCCAGAAATAAACTTATAAATATATGGACAATTAATCTTCAGCAAAGGAGGAAAAAAGCATGCCATAGGAAAAAGACAGTCTCCTCAACAAATGACATTGGAAAAACTAGATGCTACATAACAAAAGAAAGAAACTGGACCACTTTCCTACACCATATACAAAAAAATTAATTCAAAATGGATTAAAGATCTAAATGTGAGACCTGAAGATCCTAGAAGCGAGCATAGGTAGTAAAATCTCTGACATTGGCAGTAGCAATATTTTTCTAGGGAGATGCCTTGAAGCAAGGAAATAAAAGCAAAAATAAATTATTGGAACTACATCAAAATGAAAATCTTCTGCATAGCAAAGGAAATAATCAACAAAACTAAAAGGCAACCTACTGAATGAGAGAAGATATTTGCCAAAGACATATCTGATAGTATCCAAAATATATGCGAACTGATACAACTCAATATCCAAAAAACAAATAATAACATTAAAAATGGGCAGAAGACATGAATAGACATTTTTTCAAAGAAGATATACAGATGGTCAACAGACACATGAAAAGGTGCTCAACATCATTCATCATTAGGGAAATGTAAATCAAAACCGCAATGAGATATCATCTCACACTGGTCAGAATGGCTAAAACCAAAAACACAAGAAACAACAAGTGTTGATAAGGATGTGGAGAAAAAGGAACCCTCATGCCCTGTGGTGGAAATGCAATCTGGTACAGCCATTGTGGAAAACAGTATGGAGGTTCCTCAAAAAGTTAAAAATAGAACTATCCTATGATCAAGCAATTGCAGTACTAGGCATTTACCCCCAAAATATAAGAACACTAATTCGAAGCGATATATGCCCCTCTATGTTTATAGCAGCATTATTTACAATAGCCAGATTATGGAAGCAACCTAAGTGTCCATCAATAGATGAATGGATAAAGAAGTCTCAGTCTCTCTCTCTCTCTCTCTCTCTCTCTCTCTCTCTCTCTCTCTCTCTCTCTCTCTCACACACACACACACACACACACACACACACACAAAATTAAGCCATAAAAAGGAATGAAGTCTTGCCATTGCAATGACATGGATGGATCTAGAAAGTACTATGTTAAATGAAATAATTCAGTCAGAGAAAAATAAATATCATATGATTTCACTCATACGTGGAATTTAAGAAACAAGTGAACAAAGTCAAAAAAAAAAAAAAAAAGAGAAAGGCAAACCAAACAACAGATGTAACTATAGAGAACACACTGATGCTTGGAATGTGGGGGGAGAGGGAATGGGTGAAATAAGTGAAGGGAATTAAGAGTGTACTTCTCATGATGATCACCAAGTAATGTATAGAATTGTTGAATCACTAAATTGTACACCCCAAACGAATATAACATTGTATGTTAAGTATACTGGAATTAAAATAAAAGTCTTAATAAAAAATTCATTAGAAAAAGAGTATTGATTAAAACAAAGTACCTGCACGGTGCTTCAGGAATGGAGGTTATTATCATCTCTGTTCTTGGCAGAGAAAATGGAGAAGAAACAAGAAGAAACCTGTGTCGTCATTCCAGGCTCCCTCTCCCTCAACCTTGGCAATCTCCATTTAATTAAAAAGTCTGCATGTCATCTAATGACTCTCAGTAAGTTGCTTCTTTCTACAATACTTTACCTAATCCTATGTAAGGGGGGAACACTAACTGATTTTCTTCTTAAGTCATATGATGATGCACGCGGGGTTTGTAAGGGCACTGTGGAAGGAAGACATATTTTTGCTCAAAGAGCTTAAAAATGTTCTTTAAGGATGAAGTTATACCACACTAGCTTTGTGTGGCTATTTAAATTTACACGAATTAGATTAAATTAAAAATTCTATTCCTGAGGGCGCTCTGGTGGCTCAGTTGGTTAAGGTCTGCCTTTGGCTCAGGGTATGATCCCAGGGTCGGGTATCACTCAGTTCCCTGCTGAGGGGAGAGCCTGCTTCTCCCTCTCCCTTTACCCCTCCCCACCCCTGCTCCTATTCTCTTGTTCATGCTCTCTCTCAAATAAGTAAATAAATAAAGTCTTAAGAAAAAATCAGCCCCTCCATTGTGCTAACCTCTTTTCAGTACTCAATAACCACAAATGGCTAATGGCTGTCACACTGGACAATGAACATATGGGATATTTCCACCACTCTTTTATTGTGTTCATGCTGGGTGGCCAACTTGTATTCAGTAGACAGAAGAAAGAAAATAAAAGAGATGGGGACACAATGTTCAAAGACAAAGTGAGGGCACCTGGGTGGCTCAGTGGGTTAAAGCCTCTGCTTTCGGCTCAGTTCATGATCTCAGGGTCCTGGGATCAAGGCCCGCATCAGACTCTGCTCGGGAGGGAGCCTGCTTCCTCCTCTCTCTGTCTGCCTGTCTGCCTATTTGTGATCTCTCTCTCTGTCAAATAAATAAATAAAATCTTTTAAAATTTTTTTAAAAAAAGACTCTGCCTTCAGCTCAGGTCATGATCTCAGGGAGCCTGCTTCCTCCTCTCTCTCCACCTGCCTCTCTGCCTACTTGTGATTTCTCTCTCTGTCAAATAAATAAATAAAAATCTTAAAAAAAAAAAAAAGACAAAGTGAGAAGGTAAGGAAGAGAAATTTTACCCATTTAATCAATTTGTGAATAACTGGTCCTGCATTTTGTTCTAGTAAAACCACTAAACATTGAACAAAAGTGCCTATAAATTGTCTTTGGAGGATATGAGAAGGAAACCTCAACAAATATTTTTAAGTTCTTTTTTTTTTTTTTAAGATTTTATTTATTTATTTATTTGACAGAGAGAAACACAGAGAGAGAGGGAACACAAGCAGGGGGAGAGAGAGAGGGAGAAGCAGGCTTCTTGTCGAGCAGGAAGCCCCATGTGTGGCTCGATCCCAGGTCTCTGGGATCATGACCTGAGATGCAGGCAGTCCCTTAACCAACTGAGCCACCCAGGCGCCCCAATATTTTTAAGTTCTTGAAAACTATACTGTTGTGCTTTATTTGATATAAAAGAAAGAAATTTGTTCATTCATCAAATATTTTTTTGTGTGTCTCCCATGTGCTATGTGTCAGGTGAGGAGGGAGTGAGCCACGTGGCTAACTGAGGGAAGAGTGCTCCAGGGCTATGGGAGAAAAAGTAGATCTAGATAAGAAGGACCAGGAATGTAGAGGTATGAAATAGACAGGAGAGAGAGGGTAGGATGAAATAGGTTGATCAGAGGAGGTGCCCCTTATAAGGGGAGATTGAGCAAGACTTGGAAGAGGTGAAGGAAGCCAACCTACCTAGTGTGCCTACCTAGAGGAAGTGTTTAAGGCACAGGCTCTTAAGCAAGGGCATGCCTGGTTGCATCAAGATCAAGGAACATCAGAAACCAGTGTGCGTGGAGCAGAGGGAGGGAGGAGAGTGAGGGAGGCAATGTCTGAGAAGAAATGGGGGAGGAGGGACAAATCACATCTAGTTTTATAAGGCATTGCCAATACTTGGTTTTTACTCAGTATGAAATAGGAACCCAACAGGTGTTTTTTGTTTGTTTGTTTTGGTTTGGTTTTTTAAGTAGTACAGACTGGTCTGACTTAGGTTTTAGAGTTTTCTGGATCCTGAGTTGAGAGGGTTGTGACTTGGACCAGGGTGGTAAAAGGAATGTTGGTGAGAAGTGGTTGATTCTGGATAGAGCTGACAAGGTGTGTTGACAGATTAAATGTGTGGTATGGGAGAAATACAAGAATCAAGATGACTAAGATTTTGGACTGAGCAACTTCAAGGGTAGAATTACCATCAACTGAGTTGCAGAAGACGGCAGGTAGAGCAAGTATTTTCTTTTTTGGTGGGGGAGGAAGGATGAACCAAAAATTCTGTCTTGGACATTTTGGATTAGAGATGGCTTTAGGTGGTGAGGTTAGACAGATGGTTATAAATAAGAATATGGAGATCCCTCCAAAAATAAAATGTTTGGAAATAGAAGAATATAAAATTTGAACACAGACAAGTAATTGGTGTTTAAAGAAACTATATACAGACAGATAAATCTAATCATCCACTAAATTATCAACATCATTCATAAACATGGAAATACTACATGTCTGGCTATGAGTTGGGTCCTTTCCTCCAAGGTGTTTGCAATTTGCCTGAGAGCAAGTGGAAACAATAATAGTTATATGCTCTGATGTATGTGAATCTTGAATTTTATTGTCAAGATTGTACAAAGCAATGTGTACATGTACTGACATTTAGTAATATCTATTCCTGCCTTGTTCAGAACAATAGCCACGAGTCACATGCTTCTCGGTAGAGCACTTCAAATGTGACTAGTCCAAATTGAGATGTGTTGGACTTGTAAAATATCCATCTGAGTTCAGATATTTAGTGTGAAAAAAAAGAATGCCTAATTGCTCATTAGTGAACTTTAAAAATATTGATTACATGTTGAGATAATGTTTTGGCTATGTTGGATTAAATTAAATGTATTTCAATTAGGGACCTATTATTCACCTGTTTCTTTCAACATTTTTTAATGTGACTACTTGAAAAGTTAAAATCACAAATGTGGTCCTCATTATATTTCTATTGGAAACACTTCTCTAAAGATCCTGTAGGCTTAAAACCTTTGAAAACAACTGGTTTTTCTTAGGAAGAAAGTAGTTTGTAACATTTCTCTCCACTTTTTTTCAAATGTGAAGAAGAGGATCCAGAAATCATTAGTGACATGGGCTGTATCTTCTGGGAGGCTTCCCCACTGCAGCAGGAGGCTCTGAAACCTGTCCTATATAGAAGCCCTATTACAAGGCTTTCGGTTGGTAGTCCCCCCGCCCCCCCCCCACACACAATGACCAGATTAAAAGCGGTAATGATGTCCACATTCTCTGACTAAAGGCTGCTGGTGTGTGACATAAGAGCTGGTTTCAGGCAACTCTTAGAGAACAGCGTGCTGTCCTCCCTGAATAGATAATGAAGGTTGGGGCTGGGCCCCCACAGCCCTCCTGTGTGGCTTGACACCTCCATGCCAGCTTTGACTTGAAAGATAAGAGGGAAGAATGGTTCTGAGAACCCCTGGGAAGTGGGGGGGGGGGGTGGACCCCTGCTGGTCTCTAAGAGGCATTCTAAGAAAAAGATTTCACAGAAAATAATTGCTATCATTTAAGACCTTTAAATCACTATATTCCATTGTAAGCTTATTTTTTTCTTAGAAGGGCACAAAGCAGTGTGTGAAAAATTGTATACTCTTCCTGTGGTGTCTTTGAAAGCAAGTTTATGAATTCCTAATATGCATTCCTGTTAGTCAGGAGTCTCAAAGAGACGAGGGTGTCAGTAAAAATCATCTGCTAGGCCAGATGACGGTTTTTGAAGCGGGGAGAAAGGGCATTGTTGGAACAGAATGATATGGGTTCAGGAAAAGATGAAGTGAATGTGAAGAAAGGAAAGTGTTGAAGTGAAACACAAAGCTGCCCGCCCCCTACCCCACAAAGTTTCTGAATAAGTCTCCCTAGCCCTTTCATGCTTTTGCTTCCCTGTGGCTTGAGGGTTTCATTCTGCAGGAGTACCAAGGGAGAATTTCTGCCAGAAAGACTAGGTCCGACGTTAGTTCATGGATTTCCTCCTTTTGCTCTCTCTTCCCCTAATACTCTTTATTTCTCAATCATTTTTTAATGTGAGCTACTTTTTTCCCGGCATGGTTTTTGGTTAATGGCATGGCTTCTAGAGGCAGACAAAACCTGGAGTCTAACCTTGGTCTGTTACTTCCTAGCTGTGTGACCTCGGCCAGCTGCCTAATCTCTCTGGGCCTCCCTCCCTCTATAGCTGGGAGCGCTGGCTGTCTCTGCCCTGCAGAGTGGCTGTGCAAGTGATTAAAGTAGCATATATGTGCTGAGTTGAGGATCTGGATCTGGCACATGGAAGATGCTCAGAAATGTTAGCTATTATTATAATTATTATAGTAAAACACTGGGCATAACTTTAGGGAACAGATTGTAAAATAAGCATGTCTATACTTCATAGATATTAGAATTTCTGATTACTCATCTTGTCTATTTTGGCCATGAGGCATTAGCACTCTATTATCAGGTACTTGGTTTATAGGCATAAGGATGAGACAATTGGTCATTTCTTAAGTGTTGATAATTAAGGACAGGGACAGTATATTTCTAACACACACGCACATATACCATCCCTTCCTATATTAAAATAGTTGAGTGTTAATATAATAAATCAGTAATTCCCAACATTTGGATATGGTTTAAAATGTAGTTGCCTGCTGCCAGCTAGATTTAAAAAGCAAGCCCCCTCCAGAGCTGGGGCTGAGGGACAGTTGCATACGCATCCATGTGGAATAAGGACGTCTGTTTCCTTTTCTGTTAAAGTACTTTCTAGTGCTTTTCTGGGGGTTAAAGGTTAATGAGTATAAACTTTAGCTCAGTGGCTGGCATATGTTATCTGTTATTCTTAATATTCTTGCCATTAGAAACTCGACTGCTTAATTATAACTGGTGTTTTCCAGAGCCACTGGCTGCAGAGACTAGAGAGGCTCTGGAAGGAGCATCTTTGGTGTTGGGACACAGCCCTGACTTGGCCCCAAATCATGCCTGGGACCTTGGGTTAGGTAAAATCCATGCCTACCTCTAGACTCCCAGAACATCTGCTCTGGGGAAAACTGAGAACATTTTGTGCGGGTCTAACCCAAGCTTGTTTGTCCCAAATTACAAGTCTCTGCTCTTCCCAAATAAATCAATTTTTTTTTTCGTTAAAATGACTGACAGTTTTTATTTTTAAAGTCAACATACCCAAGATAGACTCTACTTTCCCTCAGTAATGATTTGATTGGGCAGAGGAATGGAAGATGGAAAAGAATGGGAGTGCCAATATACGCCAGGACATGCCACGCACTGTGCTAGAAACTTCACTTACGTTATCCTCCTTAACCCTAACAAGGCAGTAAGGCCAGTATTTTAAGATGTCTCATAATGCAAAAACTGAGGTACAGAAAGGTTAAGTGTGTAGTGAAGAATTAATCTCACCCAAAGAGAGGTCTGGCCTTTGTCTCAACTCCTGGCAAGACAGAGTTGGCCTACATTCTATACCCTGATGGCTTCAGAGCTTTGTTTTTGATACTCTCACCAAGATTTTGTAACTCAAAACTAGGTTTTCTCTCAAAAAGCACAGCTTTTATAAATGAAAACCCTTGTTTTTCTGTCTTGAATTTCAAAGGCCTGCTTGGAAACTGAAAAGGCCGAGAATCAGACTCCAGATCTTTACAGTCACCTTCCTAGGTAGACACCCACAGAGCTCAGCCCGCCCTCACCTGGCAGTGGTGATGGGGGAAGGTGAAGGGTAAGAAAAAAAGCCAATACTAGATATGGAAAACAGCAGCTAGTATATTAAAATAATACCCCTCTCGCCCACATATCTATTGGAAGACATTCCAAAGAAGCCAATTCTCCCCACAGCCAACATGCTATGGCTTCTGAGATATACAAATGTCAAACTTCCAACCCAGGTAGTCACATCTGAAGATTTTCTCTTAATCTCACTCCCCAATGGATGCAAAGATCTCTAGATACAGCCTATTATTTTCACTGCCCCATAGTATTTACTATGAAAATAACAATTTTCTCATAAAGATGGGAGTGGCGCACAGTTCTTGAAAGTAACATCAATTTTTTTCCCTACCTTTTTCCCATTGCAATAAGGAGAGTTAGCAGTTTTCAGAGTACCTCACAGTACTTCAGGTTTGAGAAGTTACTGAGCCATTTGTTGCAAGACCATGTAATAGCATCCCCTGGGGTTATATGCTTTTTTTCCTTAGGATAGTTAACCTAGTTGATGACTGCCTATTGCTATTGATGTCTAAGTTAAGTCTTTAGTCTCCACAGGGTCTAATTACCTTTGCTGTGTTCTAGCCCTTTCTAAAATACATGCACTTAGTCACAGGAGGACCAGGCAACTTAATAGGTAGAAACAAACCTTCCAGAGAAATTCAAGGCCTCTATGAGGGAAGAGGCAGGAAGACATTTGTTTTTCTTTTCTGGAAACCAAATAACAAATTTTGAAAAAATTACAATATTTACTCATTTTTTTCTTTTTCCCTAACATTTTTTTTAAATTTCAGACACACAGAAGAGTTGAAAGAATTTTAAGTTAGCCCTTCAGTACCCACCATCTAAATTCTGCCATTCATATTTTGCTATGTGTACTTCTACACATCTCTGCACCTGTCTGTCCCTCTGTCTGTCCAGTAAGCCTGTTTTATATCTTTGATGCATAGCCAAGAAAGGTTCAGGAATCAGTATACTTCACTTTAAAATATCCTGGCATAGATTAGTTTTTCCTACTGGTGCTATAACAAATTGCCATAAACTCAGTGGTTTAAAAAACACAAATTTATTATCTTATAATTCTGGAGATCAGAAGTTTGAAATGGGTCTTCTGTGAGCTAAATTCAAGGTGTTGGCAGAGCTGCATTCCTTCTGGATGCTTTAGGAGAGAATCCATTTCCTTGTCTTCCACAGCTTCAAGAGGCCACCTGTGTTCCTTGGCTCATGGCCTCATCCTCCACCTTGAAAGCTAGGAAAGCATCTTCAAATCTGTCTCTGATTTCTGCTTCTACCATCACATCTTCTCTGACTCAAATCTTCCTGCTTCCCCCACAGAAGGTCCTTTGTTATGACATTGCACCCAATTTTTGGAGTCTAGAACAATCCATGCATCTCAAGATGCATAATTACGTCTGTCAAGTCCCTTTTGCCATGTAAAGTAATTCTATTAGTCTGCTCCGGTTGCTAGAACAAAACACTGGGTGGCTTTAATATAGAAATTCTAGAGGCCAGGAAGTCCAAGAGTAAGGGGCTGGTTGATTTGGTTCCTGCTAAGAATTCTCTTCTGTTTTGCAGGTAGTTGCCTTCTCATGGTGTCCTCACATGACTAAGAGAGCAAACCATCCAGTGTCTCCTCTTATAAAGGTTAGCACCTAATCCTGTCAGATCAGGGCTCTCCATCATGACTTTATTTAGGCCTTGTCTCCAAATACAGCCATACTGGGAATTACAGCTTCAACTTAGGATTTTTTTCTGTGTTTGGAGAATACAAGTCAGTCCAAAGCAGTAACATATTTATAGGTCCTGAGGATTAGGACACGGGCATCTTTCAGGGGGGCAGGGAGGTATTATTCTATCTACTATAGCATGCACAGCGTTTTCATTTTTAACACTAAGAACAGTCAGATGAAAAATAGGGAGTCAGCATATAGGTAGAAACAAATATTGATACAAAAGCACGTCTAAGGTCTGAGCCCTGGGGCACTTCAGGGATGAGGGAGATAAAGAGGAACCAGCAAAGATGTCCCAGGAGGAGCAGCCAGGTGAGAAAGAACCCCCATTAGCACAGACTTCTGGGAGTCAGAAGGAAAGAGTATTTCTAGAGGGGGTGCTCAGTCGGATGTCACTACTGCTAACAGATCAGAGATGAGGGTTGAAACCTGGCAACCGGGTGCCCTGCTCTGGTGGGGCAGTTAGGGTGGGGGATGCGGAAGGGGGTGTGCCTGGCTAGAGCAACTTCATGAGAGAAGAAGAGGAGAGGACCTGGAGAGGTTACAGTTGTGAATGGAGGAGAGGAGAACACATCAAATAACATTTTCAGGGAATTCTGATAAAAAGAGGAGCGGAAGAAGGGGTGGTATCTGATACTGTCATCATCACTATCAATTTGATATATTTGCAAATACTGACCAACTTCGTTTGTGAGCTCCAGAAAGTAAAGACTAAAAGAAAGAGAAAGTAAGAGTCTGCTAGTGTTTCATTTTTAACTCGTCTCTACCATCTCAATTTAGCTGGAAAACTCCTGAAGGAATTCGAATGGCACTGATGCCCTGAAGTCTGATAGTATTACAATACTCTTTCCTTTTCCTTCCTTCTTTCCTTTTCCCCTTCTTTCTTTCATCATATTTTTCACTTATTTATTCATTCTTTCCTTAATTCATTCCACAAACACATAAGAGCCACTACACCTTTGAAACTTGGATCCACAAGAGTGGCTAGTATGAATTAGCGAACATTAAAATTCTCTCCATTTCCTAATGAAATTTTTCATTTTATCTTCTCCAATACTTGAGAATGAAAATATTCTTAAATTTGAAAACCAGTTGGTTTTATCTGCCAAAAACACACTCCCAGATTTAGTTGCTGACATTCCTCTAAATACTTTTTCATGCAAATGTCCCCATCATAAAGTTTTTAGAAGTAATTTTTGGAGAGCAAAGCCTGGGCAGCAGTATGAAAATAATTTATATTATGAATGGCATTCACTTAAAAAGATAATCCATTCTTTTTTCATTTTTAAAATGCTCTCAGGAATGAATAGGGAAATTTCATGAAATTTTCCTTTTTTCCCTCCTCAGGGCTTCCCATTTCTGAATCTAATTCTTTCTTGATTTTCCCAAACTCCAGAATCTTCCTTCTTCCCATTAATATGCATATACCCTTTGTTCTTTTTCTTTCCCTTCCTTCCTTCCTTCCTTCCTTCCTTCCTTCCTTCCTTCCTTCCTTTCTTTCTTTCTTTCTTTCTTTCTTTCTTTCTTTCTTTCTTTCTTTCTTGTGTGTGTTTTCCCTAGTCTCCTTGTGATTTCTCTGTCCCAGGTATGGCTGATAATGATACACATGCCTAAGAAGACTGCTTAATAATGTTCTTTTAATTAGCCTGTTTCTATCAGGGTTTTTCTTGCTGTCCATTCTGTGATTAGAACAATCTCATTCTCCCTTGCTAGGATGATTTTCTTACATCTTAGGATTTCCTCTCAGAAGCTTAACAATCAAACTATTTCACTGAAAACTTCTAGGTTTAAATTAAAAAAAAAAAAAGAATTTTTACAACCTTGATATTCACCTGGCCGCATGTTATGATGAACACCCAGAGCATTATATTCTGATCTGGACACCACATCTTAAGATGAACAGTGGCAA
The DNA here is from genome assembly GCA_004023965.1 of Spilogale gracilis. Lineage (NCBI taxonomy): Eukaryota > Metazoa > Chordata > Mammalia > Carnivora > Mephitidae > Spilogale > Spilogale gracilis. The sequence goes on from PITA01006140.1 coordinate 37,095, forward strand.
TTAAAAAACACCCATTGGCAAGTGATCGGGAATTTGAAAACCATGACATAAGGAATGACTGAAGGATTTTGGAAAGTATTGTTTGGGAAGAAAGAAAGTCTTGGGTGGGAGTGAGGAATGGGGTAGTCAGAGATGACCGATTAAGAGAGAGTTTGATTGAGATGGTGACTGCCACTATGGGCCAAATTGGTTGGCTGTCCCACAGGATATTATGGGAAAGGACAATATTCTGAGAGGTACCCAGGGGAAAACTGGGTATTTTAAGTTTGACCATCAGTAGACAGATCACTCACCTGTGAGTTGTATCTGATCCATTCCCTACACCTACCAGACCATAGCTTTTCCTACATCTTCCAGTTAGACCTCTGAAGCAGAGGTGGTTAATGGTCTCAAAGGACTAAAGATAAGCCCACAGTCAAGAATCATGGAAAAATTTAAGAAAAATAAGTACTGTGAGAGAATAATCACAAACAGAACAACCTATAGCAGAAGGAGACTTATTGATAGGATCTGCAATGAATCTTAACCCTAAGTAAGACATTGCAAATACGAAATAAGAATTGGTAGTTTTTACAGAGGGTCCACCAACAGTATTTGCTTCAAAAAATTTTGTTTCCAAAATAAAGAATGGATTGAAGAGCTGATTGGATGGCAAATAGACGGAATCTAGAAACCAACTCATGGGTATATGGGAGCTTGGTGTATATAGCACCACCGTAACCTGGTAGGGGGAAGATGAATTATTCATCAATGGTCTCTAGAAAACTGGCCCAATGTAGGGGGAAAGGTGGGATCAGATCTTTACCTTGTTCTATACATAAAAATTAATTTTATTTAGGTTAAAAGCCAAGTATGACAGAAAAAAACATTCATCTATTAGAAGAAAATGTACAATATTTTTTGTGACATTGGAATGGAAAAGGATTTCTGTGAAAAATGAAAACCATAAAGGGGGTAACTGGTGAAATTAGTGACACTAAAATTAAAGATTTCTGATACTATTAACAAAGTTAGCAGACAGGTGATAGACTGGAAGTGAAAATGGTAACAATTTATAAGGATGTGATATACAAAATATCCAGAGAATTCCTGCAATTTGGATAAATAAAAGTAAAGAAAAGGATAAAGAAGGAGCACCTGGGTGGTTCAGTCAGTTAAGCATCTACGTTTGTTTGGTCATGATCTCAGGGTCCTGGGATTGAGCACTATGTCAGGTTCCCTACTCAGTGGGGAGCCTGCTTCTCCTTCTCCTCTACCTCTCCTCCTGTTTGTAATCTCCCTCTCCCTCCTTCTCTCTCTCTCACACATAAATGGATAAAATCTTTTAAAAGAAAAGAAAATGATAAAGGATACTATAACAGACCGTGTTGATGTCCTGTCCTCATCCATTGGCCTACCTCTGAGTTCACCTGCCAGCTATGGTAGGTAAATGTTTCCCTGCATCACACAGCTTCCCACCTCAATTTGGAACTTCTCTCTCAGCCTGAAGGTTCTCTGGAGGTACTGTGGGGCACCCATCTTTTAGGTGCAGTGAAAATATAAGTGCTGGTGGTTGAATCCCCCCAGGAACAGCCCTCAACCAATGAGGACCAGGGGATGGTGTATAAGTAGCTCGGCTTCTCCATCTCTTGGTGGGGTAATGTTGAGCAATGTTCAGCACATTTCTTCAGAGAGTCCCCATCAAGACTGAGTCTGGAAGTGTCTGAGTGGCTCAGTCATTAAACATCTGCCTTTGGCTAGGTCATAATCCCAGAATCCTGGGATCAAGGCCCAGATCAGACACCCTACCCAATGGGAAGCCTACTTCTCCCTCTCCCAGTCCCCCTGCTTATGTTCCCTCTCTTGCTGTCTCTCTCTGTCAAATAAATAACAACAACAAAAAAGACTGAATCTGGTTGTTCACAACAATAACCTACTTATACCCTACTTTATTTTTCTCCTTGGTTTTTCTCCCTTGTCTCATTGTTCATTGTTCTTACTCCTTCATTTGTGCTTCTGAATAAATGACCAGCACTCAAGTCCTTGCTGAGAGCCTGCTTTCAGGAGAACCCAGATTAGGGCAGATATAAATAAGCATTTCACAGAAGGGGAAATAGGAAAGGCCAAAATGTGTGGGAAGAGATGCTCAACTTCAGTAAACAGAAAAATAAAAACTGTATAGAGAACAACCATTTTTCTCCCAAAAGTTTGCAGCAATTAAAAATCTGTATTTTATGAAGTGCTTGTAGAGAAACAAAGGCTATAGAGAAACAAAACCCTCCACACAACTAGTGCAGCCATTCTGGAGAACAGTTGGTGTTTGGTGGAATTGCGTGTGAAGGTACATGGTACAGTTTCACAAATCCTCTCCTATGTGTGTGCCACACACAAACTCACACACCCATCCTATTGGTCTACACATCAGGCCAGGATCCAGTGCTCCTGGTAATCCTACCACGTTCCCTAAGTCCATCTCTCTCCTGCTCAACTTCTCTAATACTTTCTCTTCCTTCTTCACATTCAGCTGGTGACCTCACTTCTTAACCAAATTGAGAGTGTGGAAGCAAACACTTTCCACGTGCTCCCCTCATCAGATCTAGCAACCTGCCCATAAGTGTGCCCATGTCCTCTGCCTGCTTCCCTTCCCAGGACTAACTTCTCCCTTGCCTCTCACCTCCTCAGGACGTTTGCTCGTGGATTGTCTTCTCTTTGTCCTGCATGGTCAGTTTTCTCTCCTTGTTGGATGAGTCATTATCAGCAGGCAGTTGTAGTCCTCACATAGGAGAAGGATGTGGAAGAGGCAGAGAAGGTAAAGGAGAAGGGAGAACAGGAGAAAGGAGGAAAAAATGAAAGAAAACTTTTCTCTTGTTACACATTTGCCTCCATATTTTATTCCATTTTTATGCTTTCCTCCACAGTAAGATTTCTCCAAAGAGTTGTCTAATTCTCAGTCTTCCCATGACTGGGTCCATCAGTCAACATTATTTGATACAGTTGGTGGTTTTCTTCTTCTTGAAGCCTTTTCTTCAATGGCCCAGGGATACTTCTCTCTTGCTTCTTTTGTCACATGGCCTCTACTTCTAACTTTCCTTGCTGGTTCCCACAGACTTTACAAACTCCATGTTGCCCTGTCCCTTGGCCTGTTCTCCTCTTCTTCTCCTTCTTCTTCTTCTTCTTCTTCTTCTTCTTCTTCTTCTTCTTCTTCTTCTTCTTCTTCTTCTTTTTAAGATTTTATTTATTTATTTGACAGAGAGAGAGAGAGAGATCACAAGTAGGCAGAGAAGCAGGTAGAGAGAGAGGAGGGAGCAGGCTCCCTGCTAAGAAGAGAGCCCGATATGGGCCTCTATCCCAGGACCCTGAGATCATGACCTGAGCTGAAGGCAGAGCCTTTAACCCACTGAGCCACCCCGGCACCTGACCTGTTCTCTTCTTGATCTGTGCTTACTCTCTAGGTGATCTCTGCCTTAAGGATCACATATACCAGGATGACTGCCCAAGTTTATCTCTAGCACAGACATTGATCCCAAACTACAGAAGTCAACTACTTGACAGCTACCACTAGGATAGCCAAATAATATTTCAGACTTAAAAGATTAAAATAAAACTATAGATCTGCCCCCATCCTCTTTTTATTTTTTTCAGGAAATGGCAACTCCATCCTTCCAGCTGCTTAGGTGACAACTCTTGAGGGTCACTCTCAATTCTTTTCCTCCTCTCACAGCCCACATCCAATCCACCTCCGAATCTTATTGGCTCTACCTTCAAAATATCCTTTGGTATTCTTACTCCCTCTCCCCACCACCACTCTATAAATGTAATTTTTCAGGCAACTACCACTAGTCCAACTACCATCATCTCTGCCTAATACCACAGCAACAGCCTCCTAATTGGACTTCCCTCTCACCCTTTATCTGCTATAGCGTGCTCTCCACTCAGATGTCAATAGCATTTTTAATTTATTTTTTATTTTTTAAAGATTTTTATTTATTTGAGAGAGAGAGAGAAAGAGAGAGCAAGCATGAGTAGGGAGGAGCAGAGAGAAAGGGAGAAGCAATCTCTGTGCTGAGCTGGGAGCCTGATATGGGGCTCGATCCCAGGACCTGACCTGACCTGAGCTGGGATCATGACCTGAGCAGAAGGCAGACACTCAACTGACTGAGCCACCCAGGTGCTCCTACCAGTGACATCTTTTTAAAAACTGAGTTGGATCTTGTCATTTTTTTTCTTCAAAATCCTCATTTCATCTAGAATGGAAGCTAAAGTCCTTGCTGTGGCCTACAGTGTTCCATCGGATTCAGCTGTGGCTTAGCCCTGTGACGTCACCTCCCCTCACTCCCTCCAGGTTAGCCCTATCCACTGATGTTTCTGGAATATGTCTTGCATAGACCCACCTCAAAGTCTTTGTACTCCCTCTTCTTTCTGCCTAGAAAGCTCTTTTTCCAGATACCAGCATGGCAAAAACTCTTATTTTATTCAAATTTCTATCAAAAGTCGCTACATTCCTGGAGAGCCTTTTCCTGACTACGAATAAATGAATGAAATGAATGAAGCACACTTCCTTGCTCTCTGTCCTTTTATCCTAATTTATTTTCTTCTTTGCACTTACCATAACCTAGCATTATACATTTGTCTATTTATTATCCTACTAAAAAAAAAGGAAGGATTTTGTTTATTTTTGTTCTTGCTATATGCCTAACACTACTATATGTAGCTTACAGTAGGCACCTGATAAATAGTTGTTGAATAAAGGAATAAATAGGCACACAACTGAGAACTAAACAAAAATTTTCATTCCAGAATTTTTCATAACAAAAACTTTAAACAGCTTCGATGCTCTTCAGTGAAAGAGAAATAAAATGTCGTCTAAGCAAAACAAACAAGCAAATACTATTCAGCTGTTATAAGAAATAAAATAGATTCATATATCCATATATCAACATAGGAGAAATCTTAAAAACAAAAAGTTGAGGCAGAAGAGTAAGAAGCAGGGTGAGATATAGAGTATAATACTGGTACATACTGGGACTAGGAGAGAAAAATGAGGAAGATGTTTTTAATAAAACAAATAATAAAATACAGTCTAAAATGAGGGCTATTCCATGGGCCAATGATAATAGTGTGTTATAAACTAAGAATTTTGTTCAGTTGTATGAGAAAAAAAATGAGTCATTTTGAGAAAGTATTTGCTCCACTAGGGAATTTGGGACAGGATTCCTCAGAGGTGTAGGGTAGACCAATGGAGCCTGATCAGGTCAGGGAAGGCTTTGTAGAAGCAATGGGGCTTCTATACACCCTGAAGGATGGAAATGATACAAATAGAAAGAGAGCAGCAGGAGGACATTCAGTGGGATCAAAAGACAGGAGCAAAACCCTAGAGGTAGGAAAGTTGAAGATACAGGGGCAGACTTACCAGTTCATCAGATGGCTCATGGGGTAATGGATATGGTATCCTGTTATGGCATCCTGAGCTGATTAAAATACGTACTATTATCTCTACAAAAGTAATCAAATATAAACAAACTAGAATGCTAATGGTAAAGCAAAATCTCTTGCTATTTTTATCTGCCTGTGAATGTTCTGAATCTATAAGCTAGGCCACCCCTCATGTAGTCTTAGGTCTCAAGACCTGGAGTAAATTACACTGTGTGTATTTCTGTGCTTTATTTTCTGCCTCCCAAATGCACACATTAAAAGTAGCCTTAGGGACGCCTGGGTGGCTCAGTGGGTTAAGTGTCTGCTAAGGCTCAGGTCAAGATCCCAGGGTCCTGGGATCAAGCCCCATGTTGGGCTCCCTGCTTAGCAGGGAGCCTACTTTTCCCCCTTTTTCTGTCCCTCCCCACTGCTTATGCCCTCTCTCTCAAATAAATAAATAAAAAATCTTAAAAAAAATAAAATAAAAGTAGCCTTAAAAGGAGATGTCATAAAATGCGTGTTTGAGCAAGGGGAAGGGGAACGTGGTTGCTAGGAAACCAGGGAACCCATCTAGCCAAACAGTTCTAGGTGCTTAGGGGCTATGGATGGCACTGGCTACATATAACACCGAGGGTATTTCTCTTTTACCATCAACTAGAAAACTGGGGTATTCAGCCCTCCAGTCAGAAATCTGACTCTGAAATCAGACATGAAAAGATGCTGAATAATGTACTAAACCAGTGAGGCTTTCCATTACTTGAAAATTGAGAATTTATTATATAACTGGGAAGTCCAGGGGTGGATATTACTTCAGGCACGGTTGAATCCAGTAACTGGAATGCTGTCATTCGCTCATTCTCCATATCTCTCTGTCTGTGCAGTGCAGTTCTCACTTATTTTTCTGCCTCTAAGTGGGCTCCCTGTAGGCAGTAGGGAAGAGACAACCTGGCTTTAGAGAGCCCCATGTTCCTGTGTCTTAGGCACATAAAGGTATAAAGATATAGAGATATAGATATAGATATAGATATAGATATAGATGTATAGATATATAGAGATAGATAGATAGATAGATAGATAGATAGATAGATAGATAGATAGATAGAGTGCAAATATTTTCTTTAATTTAGAAGGATGTCTTTTCACTTACTTGATAGTGTCATTTGGCATACAAAAAGTTTTCATTTTTATGAAGTCCAGTTAATCAATTTTTTCTTTTGTTGTTTGTGCTTTTGGTGTCACATCTAAGAAAGCCTTGTCGAATCCAAGATCATGGAGATTTACACCTATGTTTGCTTCTAAGAATTTTATAGTTTTCATGCTTATACTTAGCTCTTGTATCCATTTTGAGTTAATTTTTGTATGTGGTATGAGGTAAAGCTCCAAATTCATTCTTTCGCATGTGGAAATCTAGTTGTCTCAGCAGCATTTGTTGAAGGATATTAAGCACTTTTTGAAAACATGGTTTTGGTGGCTGCTTACTATCCCATAGTATATCACTCCTTGATTACACATTCTTTCCTTACCTAGTACTGTTTTAGGTATGCATATCATTTACTTTTTGCCTACATCTTTCTTTAGGGAACTTGTCCAGCTAACAGCTTCAAAAAAAAGCAACACCTAGAGATTTCATGATCATTGCCTTTGGGCATGGCTGATTAGACCACAGGTAGATATTCAGCCAAAGCTGAGTCCATCAGATTTTCCTTTTGGGAATTGGACATTGGCTACTAAAACTATATCTGTTACATTTATGGATATGGGTTTATAGGTCATATAAACTCTGGACAATGAAGGAGCAGAGGAAGCTGGCTATAAAACAGAAAGAAATGCTGTAGACACATTTAAAATAGAGACCATGAAAAATGCTGAGGTTTGTGGCTTGATAACTGTCCAGGTCTCATATATCCATAAGATCTTCCTCTTCCTTTGCTTTTTCTCTTTTTTGAATGGATGTCTGCTCCTTTTACAAACAAATTTTCCCTAAGACAGGCCTTGTATTAATTAGGAATCTTGGTTGCAAGAGACAGAAACTCAGTCTAACTGGAGTAAGCCAAAAAAGGACTGCTGTTGGCACACATGCCCAGGAAGTCCAGGAAGTAGTTTGCTTGATCTAGGAATTAAAAAATGTCATCTAGACCTGTTTTACTCCATTCTCTATTACCTGCAGTTTCTTAGGAACTCTTTTCTACAATCATTCAGACTATCAACAGTCTCAAAAGAAATAAAGAACTCTCTCCTATAGCTTCTATACAAATCTGAGATTGACTCTGATTGTGACCATATTGTGTGAGTCATGGCCCATCCCTAAACCAGTCTCTGGGGGGATCCGGTACTGAGTCTGAGTCATATGTCCACTCCTGGTGCACAGGGAAACCTCATTGGAACCACATTGACTAAAAATGAAGTGGGAGGTTTTCATAAAAGAAACTCTGGTTTCTGTTATGAAATAAAAGAAATGAAATGCTGAGTAGCCAAAGGAACAGCAGAAGTTCAACACAGACATTTAGATTAATTCTAATGTTTTGCTATTACGTATGTGAACAGCCTTGTACATAAATATTTGTTGATTTCTCTCATTATTTCTTTAGGATATCGCTTCAGTTCTGTTGTCACATTACAGACCATCCCAAACTTGGTGGCTTAAAACAGTAACGTGATTTCTCACTATTCCGCGGGTTGATTTGGCTCGACTTGGAAATTCTGGTGCATGTGGTATCGCTAAGTCCCTCCTGGGGCTGTATCCCGCCCATAGCTTGGCTTGGACTGCGTCATCAAAGACAGTCTCACCTCTGGGGAGCTCTGTGTTTTGTTTTATGTGTTTGTTTGTTTGTTTGTTTGTTTAAGTCATTTTTAGTGAATCCTGAGCTTCTTTGCAGTTTGGTAACTGGCTCCCAAGAGGGAGAAAGAGGAAACTACCAGATAAGCCTTTTAAAAAAGACTCAGGGGCACCTAGGTGGCCCAGTCCTTAAGCATCCTTAAGCATCTATTAAGCTAGAGAGGGAACACAAGCAAGGGGAATGAGAGAGGGAGAAGCAGGCTTCCCGCAGAGCAGGGAGCCCGATGTGGGACTCATCTAGGGACTCCAGGATCATGACCTGGATCACACTTAGTGTAATGTTTTTAGGGTTCATTCATATTGTAGTCTATATTAGTACTTCATTTCTCTTTATTGTTAATAATATTATATTGATAGACTACTTTTTATTTATCCATTCATCTGTTGAAGCTCGTTTAGGCTGTTTCCATTTTTTTACTATTATGAATAACGCTGCTATGAACACTTGCATACATATGTTTTGTGTGGACTCGTTTTCAATTCTCTTTCGGGTGTTTCTGTACCCGGATGTGGAATTTCTGGGTTATGTGGTAATGCAATATTTGACCTTGCGAGGAACTGCCAGAATGTCTTCCAATGTGACTGAACAATTTCACGTTCTCACCAGAAGTATATGTGAGGGTTTCAATTTCTCCGCATCCTTATCAATATTTGGTATTATCTGTCTTTTTCATTATAACTATCTCACTGATTATAAAGTGGTATCTTCTTGTGATTTTGATTTACATTTCTCTGAAAGCTAATAATGTTGAGTGTATTTTCATGTTCTTACTTGTCCTTTTGTGATATTTTAAATACATTTATACTTTTAAATAATATATTAACTTTACATATTTTGAAATTTATGTTAACGGATTCTATATGCAAATTTGATTTATATATTTATTAAATTTGATACTTTTGAGGTTTATCCATGTTGATGCACATTGCTGTCATTTATCTTCACGTCTGTATATAATTCTATTATATGTATCTAGCACACAAGAATTTATTCATTCTTCTTTTGAAGGACATATGTATTTCTAGTTATTTGCTAGTATGTGTAGGAAGTTATGAATATTCTTATACACACATACAACAAGTTCTCTAGGGCATAAATAGAAGTGGAATTGTTGGATCATAAGGTATATAAAACTTCAGCACTACTACATAATGTCAAAGAGTCTTCCAATATGGTTGTACCAGTTCACCCTCCCCCAACAGTATTCAAGAATTTCTCTTGCTCCATAAGCTCTCCAACATTAGATATTATCAGATTTCTTAATTTTTGCTAGCCTGTAGGAGTGAAATTTTATTTTGGTGTGGTTTTAATTTACATTCCCCTTGTTACTAAGGAGATTGAGCATCTATTCATGTGTTGATGGGCCATTTATATTTTCTCTGAAGTGCCAAAGTCTTTAGTCTGTTTTTCTGTTTTGTGATTTTTTTTCTTATTGATTTGTGGAAGTTTTTACAGTATACTTTTTTACTGATACTTTGTTAGTTGTATATGTTACAAATATTTCCAAATTTTGGCTTCTCTTTTTATTCTCTTTCAGTATCTTTTGATAAACAAAAGTTCTTGATTTTAATATAACTAAGGTTCTAATCGTATGATATATGATTTTTGTGCCTTTTGGTGTTTTATTGAGGAAATCCTTTCTTTACTTCAAGTTTGTAAATCTGTCCTCCTATATTGTCTTCTAAATGCTTGGTATATGTCTGTTTTTCGTATTTAAATATTTGCTTGACCTAGAATTGATTTTGATGTATGGTATGAAGAAATATGTATAGTGTAGAATAGATAACCAACAGTCCCAACACAATAGAAAAACTCATCCTTTACCCACTAGTCTGTTTTGTCATATATGTAGTTTCTATATATCTATCTCTAGGCTCTCTATTCTGTTCTATTGGACTTTTTGTCTATTCTTGTATCAATTTTATATAGTGTTTTAACAACTATATCTTTATAGTATGTATTGATATATGGTCAGGCAAGCTCCCATCTTAGTCTCCTTTTGGGGAATATTTTGGCTATTCTTGACATTTTGCTTTTCCATATACATTTTTGAATCAGGTTATTGAGTTAGAAATGAAAATTTATTGAAATTTTTATTAAAACTACATTGATTCTGTAGATTAATTAGGGGAGAATTGATATCTTTATAACATTAAATTTTCCAATGTATTTGCATAACATAATTCGTCTTTTATTTTGCCTTTTTAAATATAGCTCACAGAATTTGTATAATTTTCTCCATTAGGACTTGCATGTCTCCAGTACAATTATTTCTAGGTACTTAATTTTTTAATGCTATTGTAAATGGTATCGCTTCAAAATTGTTCTTCCTAAGTATTGATTATATGTAGAAATGCACTAGACTTTTATATATGGATTTTTGTATCTGGTGAACTTGCTCGCATCTTTAATGAGCTGTAATATTAATGTGTAGGTTCTCTGGGATTCACATGTAGATGTATCAATTATGGATAATGACTTATTGTGAATCACATCTTACCTTTATTCTTTAAGTTTCTTTTTTTTTTTTTTTTTTTTTTTTTTTTTTTTTTTTCTTTTTTGTATTGGCTAGGACCTTCAGTACAAGGTTGATGATAAGAAATGATGGCAGGTGCTCTTTTGGGTTTTTTTTTTCCCCTCTTGAACTTAAACGAGTTGCTTGCAATTTTGCACAAGTAGGTATAATGTTTACTGTAGGATTTTGGTAGATACTGTTTATTTGTTAAGGAAGTTTCTTTGTATTACTAGTTTGTAAAGAATGTTTATCAGAAATGTATATTGAATTCTAAAAAAATATTTTCACTGGGTCTATTAAGGTAATGTCTAATACTTCTCCTTTAGACTAAGATTATAGTTAATCATATTAATTGATTTTCTAATGTTAAACTAACCTCTCATTACTGTGATAAACCTAGTTTAGTCATCGTCACTACTTTTAAAAAATTTTGTTTTCTGGATTTAGTTTGCTAATATTTTGTTTAGGATGTTTGTATCTGTGTTCATGACTTGAAATTGACTTTCAATTTTTTTCTCACATTATCTTTGTCAATTTTTACTATGAAGATTATGTTAACATCATCAGATTATTGAAAACCATATCCTCTTTCTCTGTGCTCGAGAATATTTTTCACAGGATTAAAATTTTTGTTACTGCATAGATCTGATTTGTATGATTTTAAACTTAGGTTTAGTTTATTTCATAGAATTATTCAGTTCTTTCTTCTTGACTCAAATTATTAGAATTATTCAAGTTCATTCTTCTTGAGTCAATTTTGTTTACTTCTATTTTTCTAGTTTATACATTCCATCTAAGTTTTCAAAGGCACTGGCACTCTTTTTTCATGATAGTCTTTTATTGTAATATCAGTATTATTTCAAGTTATATATTCATTTTCATTCTTTAGACTTGTCTTTTTTTTCTTTGATCATTCTAATCAATTTTGATCTTGTTGATTTTCTGGATTACATTTTTGATTATATCTTTTTTTTTTAAGATTTTATTTATTTATTTGAGAGAGAGTGAGAGAGATCACAGAGGGAGAAGGAGAAGCAGACTGTACACTGAGCAGGGAGCCCAACACGGGGCTCGATCCCAGAACCCTGAGATCATGACCTGAGCCAAAGGCAGATGCTTAACTGACTAGTCACCCAGGAGCCGCTATTTTTATTATATCTTTTTTTTTTTTTTTAGGATTTTGTTCATTTATTTGAGAGAGAGAGACAGTGACAGAAATACCAAGAGAGAGCACAAGTAGGGAGGAGAGGGAGAAGCAGGCTCCTACTGAGCAGGGAGCCTGACATGGGGTTCGATCCCAGGAGCCCAGGATCATAACCTGAGCTGAAAGCAGATGCTTAACCCTCTGAGCCACCCAGATGTTCCTCAGCTGTATCTTGACCAATGTGTAGAGTAACATAAATACTATCACAATCAAGATATAGGATATTTCTATCACTGTAAAGAATTTCTTCATGCTCTAGCATCTCCAACCTGAGTTTTTGTGGTCAAACTCTCCTTTATCTCTAATGTCTGCTTTTATTACTGGTATGTTCTCTCTCCCAATTAGCTTACCTGTTCTGGAATGACGTTTAGTTTGGGTCATATAGTACATAGTCTTTTTAGTTTGGCTTCTTTCACTTAACATATTTTACTCTTAATTTTACTCCATCTTATTTCTTCTTGACTCCTGCTGTAGTACCTGTGTTTAGAAGCAGAAACTGTTAGAAAAGAAATAAGAGAGCAATTAGTAACTTCTTGCTCTACCTTCCCAAGGACAATTTCCTTAATATTTGTGTATATTTTTATCAAGTTTCTTAATCCACTCTTGTATAAATTTTATTAGTTGTCAAGTTAAAATGTAAAATCATAAAGACAGTTGTACTCATGGTAACAATTTAAACAGTATTGAAGGGCTATAAGAAGTTGTCAATTTTCTTGAGTGTTTCTGAGGACACTTTATATGTGTACGCATATATTCTTCACATATAGTATCATAATTACAAACTACTCTCCTTCTTGTTTACTTACTGCATAGACTGTTGGCTATTACCAGTACTTGTTTTCTTCCTTTTCCTTCATTATAAAGTCTCAGACTTTTGACTGTCCAGAATAAAGACTGTATGTCCTATCTCTATTGTAAGAACACTTGGCCCTAGGACTAAATTCTGGCCCATGAGATGTAAGCAGTATGTGGAACTTCTGGTATCATCATAGCTGGTAAACACTCTTTTCTCCTTCCCTTTCACTTATCTTAATGCCTAGTATGCAGATGTTGTGTCTGGAGCTCTAGCTTCTTTCTTGGACCCTGAAGACAAGGGCCACATCATAGGGATGTTAGAGCACTGGCCTGGGAGAATCCTGTGTCTCTGAGGACTTCTGGTGCACTAGCTTACATGCCTTTCTCCAAACTTTTACCTGAGACAGAAATAACCCATCTTCAAATAGAATTAATAGAAATTCTATTCTAAAATAGAACCCAAATTTTTACATGTTGATATTATCAAATGTTTCTCATTTTTTTCCATAAAAGTTTGCACCTTAGTGTTTCAAAGTGCCAGTTTTCATACATCTTAAGAGGTTTTCAAATCTTAAGTGAAACTTTTCGTCTTAAGATGAGTAACTATAGAGACAGTTGGTTTATTGTGCTGAATTTATCAACTTAGTACAAAGGGAAGACTTTACTGCTGCTAGAACTGGCAGGCACTCCCAAAGCTCAGAAACAGGCTTGCTGGCTATTAGATGGAGAACTATAACTTGACTTTTAAAGGAAAATGCCCCTGGAGACCATCTGCTAATACCCCTCACTTCCAATTTACAGTTGATGATACTGTCTCCCACAGAGTTTTGTTGCCTGACTTAATGGGCAGAACCCATCTGGATTGCATGATCTGGGTAAATCATATCCTCTTCAGCCTCAGTTTCTTTATGTGTTAAAGGAGACAACATTCACCATCTCACAAAGATGTTGTCAATGTTAAGCAAGCTATCCTATAATACTTGCCTTAAACATCCCTGGCACAGAAAGTGCTGAGAAATAGCCCTCCTCCCCCCTACTGCCTGCTCATCCAAGATTGTAGCACACTGTCTTCCGTGGGCTTCCTCCCTCAGCTGGTGTATCTTCACAAATGTTCTTAAAGGATTGTTTGCTGAGGCATTTGGCTCTTCAACTTTACTTCTAAATATCACATCAGCTTTCTCTCCTGTAAAACTGTAACATTAATTCTTAAGTAAGATTTCAGTAGCTATGATACACCTATGACTCGGGGCTAACTTTGGCAAAGACAATGGTAAAACAGATTTCATCAGCAGGTGTTTGAAGCCCAGTGTTTTGCTGAGTTTTCTTTGTTAGTCCCAGGTTTCAAGGAGGAAATGTTTTTTGCCTGTTTACTTTGCTTGAGTGGTCTGCCGAGGTCAGCAGAATCCTATTAATTATAGAATTAGACAGGTAGTGGCTTTCTTTAAAGGTTCCCGTTGTTCTGAAACATTGTGTCTTAGAGTATTAGTTTAGATAGTTTCTGAATTGGAATGGAGCTTAGGTTGTGTGATAGATTTATAGGTGCAATTGGACTCAATATATGCTAGTTTTATTATCTCAGTGAATTGTCCGTGTTTTTAACATCAGCTTTCCTTTAACTGTCTTCTTGGGTCATCCACATCTGTATTTTCAAATTATAAGTCCCTTTAGAGTAGACATCAAAGTATTTGTGATTTTGTCCTCTACAACTCCTAAGACGGGTATTTTGTATATAATCCGTGCCAAATGATAAAGTAAATGAATAAAAAAATGAATGAGTAAGCAAACAAAAGCCTTGCTACAGTTTTATTTCTTAGATTAAGTATTCGGGTATGTCAGAAAGGTCATGGAAATCTGTGGGCTTAACAGGTCATAATCCCATCATGAGAGACCTTTCTTTAACGTTTTCTTTTAAGAAATGAGTTCTGTATCAAGTAAGAATAGGTTCAGCAGAGACTGACAGAAAGTATCAAATAAGAGTGGCTTGAATAGATGTATCATTCAGTGTACCCTCCTCTCACATGGTAGAAACCCAGAGGTATCCATCCAGAAGGAGTTTGGCCCTTTGTGGTGACACGTAATTAGGCTTCATTCACCTTGTGGATTACTGTCCTCAGGATGTGACTTCTTCCTTTATGGTCCAAGATGTGTACTCAAATTCCTGCCATCTGATCAGCAGTCCCACTTGAGAGAAGAAAGAATGCGCCCTCTTCTTTAAAGACACTTCCTGGAAGTTGCTTTTATCACTTCTACTTACACTTATTGGCAAGAACTCAGTCACATAAGAGTCTGGGAAATGTAGCCTTTGTTTTGGGCAGCTATGTGTCTGCCTACATTCAGGGATTCTATTGCTAAAGGAAAAAGGTGTGAACAGATAATAAGGAACAATAGGTGTCTTAGCCATAGTTTCCCTTTGTTATTTGGATAAAGTATGAACTCATCATTATGACCAACAAAGCCCTGACAGATCTAGTCATTGCTTGGTCTCTGGCCCCATCCCTCATCACTTATTTATACTGTTTTAGCTGCTTTCCCACTCTGCTTTTCTCTAAAGGATCAGTCTCCACACCAACCTCAGCACCTTTGCACATGCTTTTATTGGTTCCTCTGTCCCCTTAACACTATCTCATAATGTCTTGTACTTCCTCTTTGTAGGGACTATCACAACTGCAATTTTGAATTATTTATGTAATTATTTGTTTTATATCTGTCTCTCCCACTAATCTATAAGTCGTGTGAGTGCAGGGATTTTGTTCTGTTCATGACTATATTTCCAGCACCTATCAGAGCATTTGGCACAGATTAGGCACTTAAAAAGTCTTTACTAAATAAATGAATGAACTTTCTACTGGTACTTTCTCATTTTACAGATGCGGTAATAGTTTACCCAGAGTACTCAAGGAATGTGGATTCTGGTTTCTTTAATCATTTGGTTAAAATGACAGTTTTGACTAAAGTCGAAAATCTTTTTGAAATGTTAAATAACAAAAATTTCACCAAGTAAAATTTGAAGACCTAGTTGACTTTATTGAACTATTTATTAATTGGGCAGTATCTCATCTACCAAGTAGAAAATCCGTGTATATAATCCGTGCCAAGTAGAAAACAGTGCCAAATATCTGTACAGAAAGGAAGATTTTTTAAAAGCAGAGAGAGTGGAACAAAAAAGTCATCAACAACAACAACAAAGGATTATTTCGGCTAAAGTTATATTCTTTGGGGGGACATATGGGTCTTATTAGATGAATTACCTCTCAGGTGCTGACCAGGAAATTCTGGACTGACCAGTTGAGATTGCATTCCTAAGGAAGGTTGAAACTGCAGTTAGGTTAAGTATTAAGCTTGGGTTTAGTGTCATGGACCTAGCACAGGGGACCCTATTTCGGGCCTATGATTTTCTTTTTAATAATGTTTTGTGCTAATTTTTTGCCTTAGTGAGGACAGTACACCCAACAATGTTCTTCCTTTGATGGTCAGAATCTTGATGTACATAAGGTCAACATTATAAGCATTGTTCAGCACTGACCAAAATTACAGATGCAGAAGGAGAAAGAAATTGCTGGAATCTACCCTGACTCTGGGATACAAGTTGGACAGGTGCATTAAACAAATGTACTTAACACTAGCGTGTTTTCTTCTCAATCACCTCTTTCTCCCAAAGTAGTATGCCAAAAACTTCTAGTGATTGTTTCCCAGTTGATGGAAGATTTTTTTTTTTTAAATGCAGGAACTATCATGCTTGTTTTGAAAGAAAAAAATAACTTTTTAAAGAAGTGCCAGTCAAATGCTGGGGCTGTGAGTGACAGTCATGTCTGAGTTCAACAATTCTTTTTTTAAAACAGTGGAGGAAAGTGGCATTATTTCTTGTCATCCTCATCTTTAAATATCAGCTGCTAGAATCAACATGAGGGAGGGAGGCCAGGGAGAAGGAAAACCATCTTTGGAACATCCTGAATTCCAGAGATGCCCCAGAAGAAGCTTACTGAATGTCATGGCTTAGGAGTTTAAATTGTTTTGAAAGCTGCGAGTCTCAGTTTTTTTGGGATATGGGACTTTGATGGACTGAGGAAACAGAATCTTTACATTTCTCACAGGTTCCTCAAACTACAGGGCTTTTTTGGTTTTGTTTTTTGGAATTTGTATAATATTTTAGTTTAATAAGGCATGTCTTCCATCTTTAAAAAGTTTAGTATTTTTTCATCTTTTTTTCTTTAATTCCCTGTAACCTAAAAATGGACATTTTCCCCTACACATTTAAAGTAACATTTACCTGTTTTGTATTTTCCCCCAAGGTCAAAGTCTCCTTCGCTTCACCCAGCACATCACTACCTCTGTCAATGTTGGCACTTCTCACCTTTGAAATACAGGAGAATTAGCAAGTTGCACAGCTAAAACTAGGAGATGAAAGGATGTGAAAGCAAAATGTATGATGGTGACAAACTTTAATTTGAACAGAAGCCAGTTATATTCCCAAGCTGTTCCTAAAATAATTTATCTTCTAGAGAAATTTAGTCATCAAAGTCTAAACACCAACCAGGAGTAAAGGCTAAAATTTTATCCATTTAAAAATGCTACTTCACAGTGTATATCAGCAATTAACACTTCAGATGGGATTGGTGTAGTTTAAAATATGCTCCTCTTTCTTCTAGTAAAGAGAGTGCCTGTCTGACCTACTCTTAATAGGGGGGTTTGAATTGATGGGGACAACTAGGCTTTCAGGCAAGGTAACTGTCAGTCAGCAACGAGTGTTCTAGCTACTTAATATTCAGTACCATATAATCAAGGAAAAATGCAATCAATCAAATAGGGTTTCAGCCAGGGGCAGAGGAGAGGGTTGGGCAGGAGTAGTTCCTAGGGCAATGACAGGATACAGGTAGTGTCATGGCTACAGTGTTTCTGCCCAGTGGGGAAATCTATTTTAGACCTGGATGCCAATGAGGAAGTGACACTTCCTGTCACATAGATGTTAAACAGTACCTCCCTTTGCCCTGGCTAAGTGGCAGATGCCACCCAAATGTAGGTGGAATAGAAGAGAGTCTTACACAGCTCAGAACAGAAGAGAGTCTTGAACGGCACTGTCATTCCTAGGGGAGTACGTGAAGTAGGGAGCCAGCATTTTTGGTAGGCAGACCTTATCAAGGGAATCAAAACCTTCTTAACAATACTATGATGAAAGTGCAATTCAGTTTCAGTTATATTTCATGCACAGAAATAAGGAAGCAATAAGGCTAATTCTGAGAAAATGGAAGGGAACATAGTATGGAGCTCACAATCGAAAACCAGCACAACATGGAAAATTAAGAAGGAATCTCTGAGTGCCACTCAAAGTACAGATTGGTGCTGTTCTGCAGACTATTGGTTACAGGTCTGCAATGCAAGTAACACAGTGATTTAGGGAAAGCATTTACAAAAGATTATAGGAATTTGATATTGCTGCGATATCCAAATGTGATCCTGGATTCTTGTAATTTACCTTGTACCAGAGCTACCCTTTTGTTTGGTTTGGAGACAACAAGGAAACATGAGAGATGTACACCTGAGATTACTTAAGCCATGTAGAAAGCCATGAGGCTCTTGGATGAATGGGTGGGTATTTAAGAGTTAGACTTAAGGAAAGGCATGAACCCAAGGGAGCAGAGGCAGAGTGGAAGAAACAGTGACTTTTCTCCTTTAATGGGAGTACAGACCAATTTGTAGTCCAATTCACATGGGAAGTCATGTGTGTATGATAGTTTAAAGGTAGTGTGTTAATTTTAACCCAAAGGTCTGTAAAATCTAGAATCCCATTATTCATCATAAGATAATTTAAACATACTATTTAAATAGTTAAATAGCTCTAGCTATTTAACTGCAGATGAATTATGATGGGACCACAAATTTTTTTTAGTATAATAATGTTTCTCAATGTTAATCAAATGCATACTTACTTCCAGTGAAGTATGTATTTTTGTAATTCTTTTCTTTAATCCCTTGATATATTTGTCAGAAAATTGTCTGAACCACATGGTCCTACTGGAATATTTCAGACAAAATGCTGTTGTTTGGAATGGTCGCAAGGTATGTTAAGACCTTCTGGAATATTTCTTTAACTAGTGAGACTGAGTTCTAATGGAGTATGCCATAGAAAAATCTTCTCAGTCCTCTGTACTTGAAAGGCTTACATTTCTACCTCAATAAATTTCAGTTTATAAAAAACAACCACCCATAATATCAAAATTTATGACTTTATTCCTGGATTCTTATAACTTATACTAGCAGTATGTTTGAGTTGAAGGCAACAAGAAAACATGAAGATATACATCTAGATTATTCATGCCATACAGAAAGCTATACATCTATTGAGGGAGGCTTTTGCCTGAATGGGTGAGTATTTAGGTATTAAACTAGGGGCAGGCATGACAGAGCCCAAGAGAAAGCAGAGGCTGGGTGGAAAAGCACGTAAAGTTAGAATATGTGGATTTGAGTCTTGTGTCTGCCTCCCAACCAGTTGTGTAATCTTGGCCAAGTAATAGCCTTTCTATGCCTTAATGTTTTTATCTATAAAATGGGAAAAACTTGCCTGGGTTCTTGTGCAGTGTAAAGGAGAGACTATATGTGAGATGACACTGTGACCACAGATAATGCGGGAGTTAGGAATTAGGGGACAAAGAGATAAACAGTGGCCAAGAACAGACGGACATTTTCTGTAAAGGGCCATGTAGTGAACATGTTGGCTTTGTGGGGCACACACTATCTCTGTTGCAACTACTCAGCCGTGCTGTTGTAACATGAAAGAAACCATATATACTATGTACACTAATGCCCTAATAAATGTTTGCTTATAGAACTAGGCAGTACACTGGTCTTGGCCCAATGGTCGGAGTTTGTCAGCCTCTGAACTAGAAGCCCAGAGACTTGAATTTTAATCCTGGCTCTTTTTTTAGCTAGCCACGTGAGTTTGTGTTATTTCTAGTTTCTAAGCCATTAGTCTGTCCCAGGTCTCTTCAATGCTGTGACATGGGGAAGGGTGAGGTAGAAGATAAGGACCTAGTGAGAGTGAAAGGAATTTAATGAAAATTTTGATTAAAAACAAAAACTACAGCAATACAGAAGATAGGATGAAAAATGAACTGAAGTGTAAATACAATACAGAGCATGGGTTGGAAGAAACTTTTTTTAAGTGTCAGCAAAGAATTGTGTGACTTCTTTAGTACCCCGGTAGATCAAATAGAGTAATGACACAGGATTGACTTCAGCCTCCCTGCCATCAGGGAATTCCCCTTAGTGTAAGACCAGATAGTGGTCTGGATCTCAGGGACTTGACTTCCTGTGTCCCCCAGCCACATGAGCAGAGCTTAGGGCCTAAGTAGGAGGCAACCAGCAGCAGATGCTTTAGTGCCCTGCCCATAACCTCTCACTTCCTTTACCTGCATGAGGCAGGCCCGAAATGCTGAGTGTTAACTTTCTCAGGAGCTTCCCTGAACCAATCAACGAGAGATGGGATTTGGTGGATAAATACCCCTGCTCCTCCTTTTCTGAGCCAATTCTGAGAAATTTTCTATTACTATTCCCCGAAGATTCACACAGGTTCAAGCCCCAGGTTCCTATAGCAGTAAACTCACTAGTATACCATTTACTGACTTCCTTCCCTTGCCTGTCTTACTTCCCCTCTCCTTTACCACTGCTTCCGGGGATTACCTCTCTAATAAGCCACTAGTGCCCAGATCTTTGTCTTAGGGTTTGCTTTTTGAGAAATTCAAAAGAAGACAAAGCCTCTTAGAGACACAGTCATTAGGAGATAGCCAAAGGATTATACAGAGTTGTTTCCATAGTTAGGACTACAAGACAGTTGCCTTCAGTCTGACCACCTTGAAGCATAGGGTATTCTAGAAAAAAATTAGAATTTTCTCACATGTTAAGGGAAGTTTTAGGTGTACAACAGGTGCTGAGTTCCTTCTCTGTGTAAGAAAGCTAGCCCTCTGTGGCCACAGAGATGAGAAAAACACAGTCCTAGCTGACCAGAAATTTATAATTTGGTCCTTTCAGGACAGCAGAAGGGCTTTTAAGCTAAAGGTCTTTTTTTAAATTCAAATAAAAAGGGATCTTCTGTGAGTTTTCACACTTGTTTATGGCTAAATACATGGTCCTATAGAATGTCTCTGTTTTTGAAGTTCTTCTGGCTTTAGCTTGTTTCTAGACTTTTGCATATTTTTTTTCTGTCTGGAATACTCATCCCCATTCATTTTTCCTGGTTCCTCACTTAACACTCCAGATCATTTCTTATGGAAAACCTTATATGATCTTCCATAGGTCAATGTATCTGCTCTTATCATGTACTGTAGCACCTTATTCTCCTATCATCATTGCACTACCAAATTGTATTTGATTATGAGAGGTCACAGTCACAACCTGTTTATATCTTTATATCCATGCCTAGCATAGGGACTGGGGTGCTCAATAAATATTTGTTGAATAAATGAACAATATGCTTAATTGGTAGAGAACATATCCTAGTGCTCCATGGTAGTTTATACAGCAATTCTAAGGAAGATAAGTTGATACAGAAGTATCAGAACACCACTCATAAATGTCCAGATACCTTTGTATCCCTCACCTACCCATATTCAAATTTGTGGGTCAAAGTTTCTAAGTGCTAGAATAGCAGGCCTGCATTTGGGTGGTAGGCTTGTCAGCTTTCAAATATCCAACAGGAAATGTTATCTGTCCATCCATCTATCTACTCATCCATCCAGTCAGCCAGCCAGTCAGCCATTCCCTCTGTCTACCTATTTATCAAACAATTATTGAGTTCCTGTTCTCTTTCAGGTTTATATTAACTACTGAGGACGTGAAGATATCTTATCCCTGCCCTTTAGACATTAAAAGTCAGCCCAATTGAACAAATAATTAAAACCTATTGCAATAAATAGATCGATAGAAATTTTATGAATAATTTGGAGAAAGTAGGGCTGGAGCTGTTACATTATTCTGGCTGTCTTTACCCTTATTCTCCAGCAAAGTATAATTTGCTCACATATGTGGCTCCAGGAGTTGGGGTTACCTCTTCCCCATGGCTAAATGCTTGGCTGTGGTGTCACCTATTTCCCATATGGATTTATTTCTTCTTCCTCACTTCCCCTCATCTTTATTAGGAGAATATTCTTTGAAGCTTGAAATCTAATGTATAATGGAAGGTTAGCTCATTGTGGATGGTATAGTGGGAATTTATCTTGCCACCAGCACAAGGGGGCGTGATACCTGTGCCATCTCTGTGACATACAGTGATGTGTCCACTGACCTTATTAAAATTATTTAGCTTCTTGCCTTGACTTTAAGCTACCTACCAATTTCTTTTCTTCTTCTTCTTTTTTAATGATTTATTTATTTTTGAGAGAGAGGAAGAGATAGAGAGCAGGAGAAGGGGCAGAAGGAGAGGGAGAGAGAGAATCTTTAAGCTGATTCCCCACTGGCTGTGGAGACCAGTGAGGGGGCACTTAATCCCAGGACCCTGAGATCATGACCTGAGCCAAAACCAACAGCCAGCCACTTAACTGACTGAGCAACTCAGGCACCCCTAGCTATCTACCAGTTCTATTAAGCCTCTTCTTATCAGGCCCACAGAAAATGCATTAGTGATAATATGTACTTTTGCATAGTGTTTTATACTTTTCTAAGAACTTCATGGAATATCAGGATTGAAAGAACATTAAATGCCATCATTTATTTTTTCCGAAGTTTTTTTTTATTGAAGTGATCTCTACAATGTGGGGCTTGAACTCATGACCCCAAGATCAAGAGTTGCATGTTCTTCTGACTTAGCCAGGCACCCCTAAATATTATCATTTAGTCCAGCCACCCATCTGATGTCCAGATACTTTTTGCAGCATATGCTGAAGCCCAACCATTGGCTTCCAAGATAGCTGCCTCTTCCTCCCTGATCTGGAGCCACTCTTTGCTGCAAGACAAACCAGATTCTTTGGAAAGTAAAGGCCTACTTACTGCATGCCAGAGTCCCCCAGTTCACAGATTTAGTTCTTGAATCCTCTGATCCTGTCTGTTCCATAACTTACTGTATACACTTGCCTATGTCTTGGTACCCCTGGACCTATCCTTCCAGTCTAAAACATCATTCAGACTTGCTTTCCCTTCTTCCTGGATAGGTAGACCATAGTAGTCCTTGAGTAGGACTCCTCTGTTATAGTTTCTTTGTTTTCTGTAACAAATGATCTCAAAGAATAGTAACATAAAAACATCATTTTATGTTCATGGATTCTCCGGGTCAGGAATTAAGACAGTGTTTAGCAGAATTGACTGACCCCCTCCTCCATAATGTCTGGGGCCTAAGCTGATGGGATGATGGGAGATGAAATCATCTCAAGTTTCATGCTCACATGTGTAGCAGTTTATGCTGTCTATTGGCTGGGAAAACTTGAGTAGCTAGGAAGACTTAAACAACATATAGGACATCTACTACATGTGACCTTTCTATGTAGCTACTTAGTTTCCTCACAGCTTGGTGACTGGGATCCAAGGATGAGACCAACAGAGAGAGAGAGAGGGAACCAGGCAGAAGGTGTATACTTCTTGTGACTTTTCCTCAGAAGTCACATAGGATTATTTTCTCTCCTGGTCAAGATGCCACAAAGATCTGTCCACATTCAAGGGGCAATAATATAGGTCCCCATCCCTGGATGGAGGAATGGCAGCACCAAATTGTAAGAACATATAGGATGAAATATATATCAAAATGGTCACCTTTGAAAAATACAATCTGCTGTATCCTCCTAGAGCCCAGTGGCTATTTTTCTATGCCTTGCCCCAAGAGAAGCCCCATAACAAGAACAACATCATGGACACAGTTCTATAGTAGTTAATATTCCTTTGTCATAAATAAACTTCCCTAATCTGAGGAAGGAAACAAATCCAGATCAAAGAGGCACAGAGATCCTCCCCCAAAATCAACCCAGGAGGCCAACACCAAGACACATAGTAATTGATGTGGCAAAAAGTTGTGATAAAGAGAGATAAGATATAGTGATAAAGAGAGAGTTTAAAAGAACAAGAGAAGAGAAAACAGTTACATATAAGGGAAACACTATAAAGCTATCAGCTAATTTTTCAGCAGAAACTTTACAGACCAGAAATGAGTGATAAGATATATTCAAAGTTCTTGGGGGGGGGGGGGATGCAGCCAGGAATACTCTATGCAGCAAGGTTATTATTCAGAATAGAAGGAGGGATAGAATTTCCCAGACAGACAAGAGTTAAAGGAATTCATGACCACTAAATCAGTACTGCAAGAAAGTTAAAGGGGACTCTTTGAATGGAAAGGAAAGACTATAAGCATGAGTAAGAAAAGCAGGAAGCACAAAAGCCGTAAAAGTAAGTATATCTACAAAAATCAGTCAAGAGATTCACAAAATTAAATGATGTAGAGTATGGCACTATATACCTAAAATACAGGATAGGAAGAGAGGAGTAAATAATGAGTTCAAACTTAAGCAGCCATCAACTTAATGTAGACTGCTATATGCACAAGATGTTATGTTTAAATGTAATGGTAACTACAAACCAAAACCCAGTAATAGATATGCAAAAAATAAAGAGAAAGGAATCCAAATATATCACTAAAGAAAGCCAGCAAGCCATGAGAGAAGAGAGTAAGAGAAGGAACAGAGAACTACAAAAACAACCATAAAACAAGTAACAAAATGGCAATAAGTGTATACATGTCAATAATTACTTTGAATATAAATGGACTAAATGCTCCAATCAAAAGACATAAGGTGATAGAGTAGATAAAATAGCAAGACTCATCTATGTGCTGGCTATAAGAGACTCATTTCGGATCTAAGGACACATGCAGATTGTAAGTGAAGAAATGGAAAAGCATTTTTTTGGTGCAAATTGAAGTGAAAAGAAAGTGAGGATAACTACTCAAAAAATACAAAAACACTAATTTGAAAAGATACATTTACTCCTATGTTTATTGCAGCATTATTTACAATAGCCAAATTATGGAAGCAGCCCAATTGCCCACTGATAGATGAATAAAGAAGATGTGATATGTATATATGATGGAATATTATTCAGCTATAAGAAAGAATAAGACCTCTCCATTTGCAACAACATGGATGGAGCTAGTGGGTATAACGCTTAGTGAAAGAAATCAGTCAGAAAAAGACAAATATGATTTCACTTATGTGTGGACTTTATTTTTTTTAGTATTTTATGTATTTATTTATTTGAGAGAGAGAGGGAGAAGCACATAGGGAGAATGAGTGGGAGAAGCAGACTCCTTACTGAGCAGAGAGCCCAACGTGGGACTTAATCCCAGGACCCTGAGATCATGACCTGAGCCAAAGGCAGATGCTTAACTGACTGAGCCACCCAGGTGCCACCACTTATGTGTGGAATTTGAAATACAAAACAAATGAACAAAGAAAAAAAGAGACAAAAACAAAACCAACCAAACAAACAAAAAACCCCAGACTTTTAACTATAGAGAACAAACTGATGGTAACCAGAGGGGACATGGGTGGGGTAATGGGTGAAATAGGTGGCGGTAATGAGGTGTGTACTTGTCGTAGTGAGCACTGGGTGCTGTATGGAATTAAATCACTATATTGTACATCTGAACCTAATATAACACTGTACATTAACTACACTGGAATTTTTAAGAAATCTATTTCTCTGGGATTCTTCTCAAATGAATGAATACATACTTCAGATGTGGTTCCTCCATTTCAGATTAGAAAAGGATGAACATCCTTTTTGTTCTAAATCTAGGCTCCCTGTTATCATCCCAAGGCTTCTTTGGCTTTTATTTTTGGTAGTTACTTGGTACTGTTGACTCCTATTCAGCCTGTAGTTAATTAAAACTCCCAAATAATTTCACATGTGTTACTACTAATCCCTGGTCCTTATTCTGTACTTAAGTTGTTTTTTTTTTAATTAAGGCCAAAGTTTCAAAAATTTTTATTTTCTGTGTTAAACTTCATCTCATTAAAAATATCTTATCATTCCAACCTTTTAAGTCCTTTGAGATATTGAGCATTATCTGGTAATAGCTCTCCTTCCAAAGCTGCATGTAACCTAAACATTCTATTATGCCATCAGGGCTTACATCCAATTAATTGATAAAAATGTTGAATAAAAATATGTACATCAGAAAATGAAGCAAAACCATTCCTGTTTCTGAAATGAGGGAACTAGGACTCAGAGAGGTCCAGGGATATGCTCACAGTCACATTTATAATAGATGTGACAGAGGAGGAATTTGAACCTATGTTTTCTGCTCTTTCTGTAACAATTGGATATTTATTCAGCCCTAGATGCCTAAAGGTGAAGCTGGGGAAGAGCAAATAAAATGTAAGCTGTGACTAAATATAATTAGAATGATAAATATGATGAGCTCTGATAGTGACATGTGGGAAAGATAGCATGGGACACTTGTTTCTTACTCTCACTTTCTACCATGGTGCATTCTTTTCTCCTTACTTGAAAATATCCATATTTTCAACCTCAACTTCAGAAAGCTATATCCTGAGCTGTCTCCTTGAACTACAGCCCACATGAATACTTATCTCCTGCAAGAAGATACTACAATGCAAAGATGGAAAGAAACTGCTTTATCTGTCAAGGTCCTGATTAATCAAGAGTGAGCTGCACAAATAGGATGATCAACTGTGTTTTCCTGGGATAATCCCTGTTTTAGCCCTAAAAGTCCCAGGAAATCCCTCAGTCCTTGAGAAACAAGATGTTTGGTCACCTGATGAGTAGTTCTGCATAGCGACTTGTTCTCCAGTCTTCTCTTTAATGCTATAACAGAGTAAAGATGACCACAGAGTCTTTGACACCCTTTCTATTGAGAAGTGGAGACTATATTTCTTTCCCTTGGGTGGGGAAGTTCTCTTACTATATGGAATATCAGGGAAGTGATGCTGTACCAGTTTTCTAGCCCGGGCCCTAAGACACTGGCAGCTTCTGCTTCCTATGTCTTAGAACACTTTCTCTTGGAGCCCTGAGTCACCATGTAAGGAGTCCAATTACTCCAATACAGCCATGCTGTTGGGGTCGCATACAAGCACTCTTGTCAACACTATCAGCTGAATAGAGCCTTCTATACATCACCATGATGCCGGACACATAAGTGAAGCCATGAACCAACTGAATGTCATCACTAAAATCACCAAGTGATCTCAATTGAGACCATTTTGAATAGAAGAATTGCACTGCTGTGTTGTATTCATATTCCTGGTCCACAGAATCATAAGATATAATAATTAAATGGTTGTTTCCTTAGGTGCTATATTTAGGGGGAATTTGTTATGCAGCTAGAGATACCTAAGGTAAATAAACCATACCTAAGTAAGTGGACCTAAATAAACCACACCTAATTATTTTTATCCATGTTCAAATAAACATATGAGTAAGATCTATGCCATCCTTGTCCAACCTCAGCAAACCTTTTCTGGATGAGCAAATGATGCAAGGTGAAATGAAGTGCTGGCTTTGACTGCCTACATCCATTCTTCCTACATCACCTTGGCATGCCATATTGGCACATTTTTATCCCTATGAGCAGGCTCATTTCTGTGTCATATGCTCCAAAAACTTCTTCTTGATGAGATTTACATCTTTCATTCCACTCTTTGGCATTTTGTTGGCAATAACAGACTGCATCCCTGTAGGGCATAGTCTCCACTAAATGAATTCTCATGTAGCCTCACATTTATCTAGCAAACACTTGATGGTTCTTTTCCAGTGTGGCTCTATAATGGAAAATCTGATTGATGAAGCTGTACATTCCTGGAGGGCAAGGGCACTTAAAACAGTCCTTTGGTCCCAACAGCTTGTCTTTGGGTGAATGGACACATTCTCACCACAATGGCAGTACCAGTTAGCTTTGCTTCTGTTACCTCTTTTGCCTACCTTTTCCACTCAAGCTTGTTCAGTGTCTCCTTATTCATAGAAAGGATAGGTCTTATGAAAGAGCAGAGTCTACTGTTATTAGCAGGGGATTAGAAAATAAAAAAAGGACAAAAAGATTCTGCATCATTTTGAGACTTCTCAGCTGAATAATTTGCTTCTGATTTTCTTCCCTCTTGAAATCTTTGAATTTCTTGGACAATAGAAAAAAGGAAGGTGGGGCGCCTGGGCGCTCAGCTGGTTGAGTAACTGCCTTCGGCTCAGGTCATGATCCCGGAGACCTGGGATTGAGCCCCACATCAGGCTCCCTGCTCCGCAGGAAGCCAGCTTCTCCCTCTCTCACTCTTCCTGCTTGTATTCCCTCTCTAGCTGTGTTTCTCTCCGTCAAATAAATAAATTAAATCTTTAAAAAAATAGAAAAAAGAAAAAAGGAAGGTGACATAGATATTCAATTGTGATGCATGAGAGTGTCAGGAGAAAATGTCAGGGATAAGGTTCACTGTCAGCAGGTGATATCAGCCATATGAAAAAAATATTCCCTAAAGAATCTTGGAATGCTGGATCTTAACTACAGAAAACAAACTCCTGGTTACCAGAGAGAAGTGGGTGAGGGTATAGGTGAAATAGCTGAAGGGTATTTAGATACCTATCATGATGAGCACTGAGTAATGTATAAAATTGTCAGATCACTAGATTGTACACCTGAAACTAATATAATACTATATGTTAATTATACTGGAATTTAA
>PITA01006140.1:65589-103301 GCA_004023965.1 Spilogale gracilis
GGTAATCTAGGGAGGGAAACGAAACAACAGAGACTTTGGACACAGAAACAAACTGAGGGACTTGGAGGGAGGGGGGTGGAGGGATGGGAGAGCCTGGTGGTGGGTACTGGGGACACCTAAAGCATGGAGCACTGGGTGTGGGGAATGGGGAATGAATCTTGGAACACTGGAAAAAAAATTTTAGTAACAATAAAAAAAATTTTTTTTAAATAAAATAAATTTAAAGTAAAAAAAATAAAAAACAACAAAAAAATAAAATAAAATAAAAAATAAAAAATAAAATATTATTATTTTAAAACATCTAAGATTATTAGAACTATAAGGGATCAATAAGGAAAGAGTGTAAGAACATGGTGGCATAGACGGTCATGGAATTAGACAAGGACATTAGTGTCTAGCCACTTTATCAAGTGCCCTTGACACTACACTATGTCATAATTTCTAGGTCAGAATGAGGGAGCCAAATGCAATTGTCTCTCCATTCTCTCTCCAAATCCCACTGAAATTATGACGCATAAGTTCCAAAGAAATAAACCCCCAACAATGCAGAGAGTGGGAGCAGGTTTATCATGGGAGTTATTAATGAATGTTTAATGGCAGACGGTGAAGAGGAACACACTGATAGGTAAACATATGGAGGAACTCACCACTGCTAGAATGAAGACTGTGGCTCAGCCTGAAACCTATCTCCCCCGGGAGCCCCAGAAATGCTGGAAGCCCAGAGTCACCAGGTAGAGAGAGTTAGTGTGGGAGGTGGGATAGTAAACTGTGAAGGAAGTGTTCATTGGAAGGCTGCCTGTGGCAAAACTGTGCCAATATTCCAGCCCGCTCAGCATTCACATGCATCAGTGCTCCCCTCACCCGCCTGTGGAGCTGCAGGGGAACCAGCAGTAATGGGTTCATCCCCCAGGCCAAACCTGGGAGCCCTGCTTGCTCCGAATGTCACAGGAGCTGCCCGGAGAGACAGTGAGGGTTTCCAAGGTGGAGGGTTGGAGTCCTCTAGATTCTGGTGCTTTGAGGGAGTTCTCAATAATGGCCAGCACCCAGTCACACATTCTTGCTGTGTCCTCACATTGCTTTTTCTCTGTGTGCTTCCATCGGTGATGTCACTTCCTCTTCTTAGAAGGACACCAGTCCCGTTGGATTAGGGCCCCATAAGTATGACCTCACTGAACTTTAATTATCTCTTTAAAGGCCTGATTTCCAAAGAGGGTCACATTTGAAGAGATGTGGGGGTGAAGGCTTCAACATATGAACTTTGGGAAGACACAAGTAAATCTGTAACATAAATCCATAAGGCAGTTGTCGGATAGACCATGAGATAGCCACATAGTGGAATACTATGAAGCTGTGAAAATAGAAAGTATGAGGAAATTCTCTGAACCAATGCTAGAAATATCTAAGATGTATTCTTAACCAATAAATAGCCAAGTGCAAAATACCTTATATGTCATCTGGGAGAAGTACATACAAGGTTATATAGGTATATATGCAGTATAATCTTTGAATATTCCCTAAAAATTGACTATTTTCCTACTGCGTTACTGACCAGTTCCAGTAGCAGTCCTTCAACCTTTAGTTCTTCCTAATTAACGAAACAACTAAATTACCATACTTTCTTCGTCTTAACTGAACTTTGATCTGTGGACCTTCTCAAAACTTAATTAAATATAATTAACTGAGATTTTACTGATCTAATGATTCTTATAATTGATGATCATGTTACAAAATGACATGTATGAATATTTCTAAAACACTTGGCATATAATATTTTTAGAATTTAGAAATGCTTTAGGCGTTAAGTAGCAGAAAACTCATGAGTTACTTACACAAATAGAGGGGTTTTTTTTGTCTGTAACAATTTTGTATATATATCAGCAGTGCAGGATAATGTTTAATGCAGACAAGCTCATTCTATCTTTCTTTTCTATCCACTCAGTCATTACTAGCATGTTGGCTTGTTGCCTCATGTTCACAAGATGCCTGCAGCCATTCTAGGTATCACATCTGCATTTAACTCACAAAAAAAGAATAAAACAGTGACAGTCCATTCTGTCCCTTTTCATCAGGAAAACAAAGCTTTCCTAGGATCCCCCAGTGAAGTTTTTATTATATCTCACTGCCTAGAACTAATCACATGACAACTTTTAGCTGCATAGTAGGGAAGCAAGGTTGCCACAGTTGACTTAATCAATCAAGATTCATCAATTGTGGCTGGATAAATTACCACTCTAACAAAGATGAAATTCTGTCTGTAAAAGTAACCAACATTTCTACCACACATACTTACAGAGACTGGAAAAGTGAGAGACTGTGCTTTTCTTAGTGCAAATCCATCTTTATTTCAAACAAAATGAAACACAAGCAAACTCACAGATACAGGAAATAAAGTCTTGGTTATCAGAGGGCAAGAGGGAGTGAAATAGGTGAATGGGATTAAGAGGTACAAACTTCCAGTTATAAAATAAATAAGCCACAGGGTTACAATGTACAGCATAAGGAATATAGTCAATTATACTGTAATAACTCTGTATGGTGACAGCTGGTAACTAGACTTATCATGGGAATCATTTCATAATGTGTAAAAATATCAAATCACTATGCTGTACCTGAAACTAAGAGGATATTGTATGTCAATTACATTTCAATAAAAGAAACCCATCTTTATTTATCTCTACCTGTCACCTTTTCTTTTCTGCCATTTTTTAGCTACCCTGAGCCATTTCTGATTCCTCTTATATCTGCCTTCTGGTACACATTTTTAGGGACTCTTTTCCCAGTCAGTCCTGCAATAACTCTGTCTTCCTCACTCAAACCCACTTATTCAGTGCATTCTTTTTAAGTAGGTAACTCTCAAATTTCTATAGTAGTGAGGGCAAAAGAGAAGTTTGAACATAACCAATAAAATATGAAAATGATTTTTAAAAATCTCTTTTCTCAGGGTGCCTGGGTAGCTCAGTTAGTTAAGCAACTGCCTTTGGCCCAGGTCATGATCACGGAGTCCCGGGATCGAGCCCCACATCGGGGTCCTGGCTCAGTGGGAAGCCTGCTTTTCCCGCTCTCACTCCCCCTGCTTGTGTTGACTCTCTAGCTCTTTCTCTCTGTCAAATAAATAAATAAAATCTTTTTAAAAAATCTCTTTTCCCCCTCACAAAACTAAACATGTCAGAGCTGGTGCTAAAATGGAAAGACCAGGTGGCTAGGTTGGTTAACCATCTGCTTTTGGCTCAGGTCATGATTTCAGGGTCCTGGGATCCCTGCTCAGCAAGGAGTCAGCTTCTCCCTCTCCCTCTACCCTTCCTCTCAGCTGTGCTCTCTCTCAAATTAATAAATAAAATCTGCAATCAATTAATCAAACCAATAAAATGGAAACACTGGTGAATGTTATCTGAGTCTGGGTTCCCCAGGATACCCTGGGGCCTGGAAATGAGTATAGCTAATTTATTTGGAAGATGATCCCAGAAAAATGGAGAGGAGGGTGGGAAAGAGGGGCAAGGAGGGGCAAGTTCTGATGAAATATGAAGACAATTATCATTCTAGATAACCAGAGCTTAATCCCCCTGGGAAGCTCCCTGGGAATCAGTGTAGAACATGCACCTCTGAGTTGTCACAGCTGAAGGGAGAGGGAGCTAGGGTATTTAAAATTCAACTTTCTTTTGTTGTTGGCTGAAAGCTGCTGCAGGGGCATGGGCATTAATCCCTTGGCCATTATGGCCTCCTAGGTTTGGGCAGAGTGGGCTTAACCACCCAAGTAAACCCTTAAGTACTTGGGAAGTCAGGCAGTTGTTCACTAGAATGGCAAGACCAAGGGTATATGGGCAGGATATTGGGAGCATCTGCTAGAGATGTATTGTTTTATAATTCTCAAATCCCAATACTCATTGGAAATGACAATTAAACCATGAGCAGCTATGGAAAGGAATGGAAAAGCCAAACGTTTAATGATATGAAAGCAGAAACATTGATGTTGGTCGCTAGTTTGGGATCTTAAGAGTTTCATTAAGACCTCCAGAGTAGAGAAGGTCTGCCTAGTTCTCCCGACAGTCAGGACCCCAGGCCAGGCAGTACCTGGCACAGAGGTTGACTTATGGAATCAGATGAGAGCCATGAATCCAGTGAAGGTAGAGAACACCAGTGTTTCTGCTCTAAACAAGGACATCTTTATTTCTGGTGATGTTGCAGAAAACAGTGGTGTTGTCTAAAAAGCCAAAGGCCTTGTACCACCACATGACTGCCTTGCTCAAACCACTTAGAGAGGCAAGGTGCCTTTGGAATCCTAGGATCATTAGGACTAAACTGGCCAGGCCCCAATGCATATTCTGTTCAATGATTCTGCACCTTTAATTACTCAAATGGGGAGCTAGACTCAGAGGAAAAGCTTTTGATAAGGGTTCTGTGTTTTTGGAATAGATCTCACTGTGCAACAAAGGAAAGTTTTTCATCCTAGACCTACTCTGCATGAAGGGCTCTATTTGAGCTGCCCCTGGATGACACCCCCTCCCCCAGCCCTCTGCCCTCCCTGTGTTCCAAGGACTCTGGCACATTCCAGACCCAAGATGTCCCTCAGGCCTCTATGCCTTTGCTTCTTTGTATTCCTGGTTAAGGCCTTTCCATCTCAGCATCTGATTTTCGACTGCCTTTCAAGGCCGATCTTAAGCATCCCTTCTTTTTCCTAGTTTCCATCTCCCACTTTTCCTCCCCCATTTCCCATTTCTTGAAGTTTGAGTGTCCTTAAAAGCAAAACTTGTAACATGGACTCAGGCACTGACAGTTTATCTGCACAAGTAAAGGAGTGGAGAAGGTGAGATGGGGAGGGAGGAAAACCAATGAAACGTGCCTCTGTCAGCTGCTGGGGTTTAGGGCTCAGTCCTGCTGGGGTCCTCAGAGTGACTGCATAGAATGTGCTTGGAATTGGCCCACTGCAGATCCGGGAAGGTGGATGTTCATCTGTCAACTGTATTCCTCATTGTCTGAGGGTCGCTCCTGGGGGTGGTAAGCCCTCAGCTCTTCCAAGCTGTCCAAAGCACAAATTGAGTAAGACCCACACTGGTGCCACTGGGAAGCTCTTCCAAGGCTTTGTTACAGAAAGCTCAGTCCTGAAGGAGGGAAGCGGTCAGCATGCATAGACAATGGCCACCACAGCTTCAGGTGGACTTCTGGTAAGTATAGTAGGGACTTGGTAAATGTCACTTGGATTGGATTACTCAGAAGATTCAAAGTCTCTATGGAAAGCAGAAAGAAAACATGACATTGAACAACGTCATTTGAAAACAGTATTTCAACAATCAAGACCCAGGGACAGGTGGAATGATCATTTTGTACAAACTGTCAGGAGATCAGGAGGAAGAAAGAAATCATGTTGTATAACCACTCATATGCAAACTACCTGCTTTCTCTTGTTTTAGGATTAACCATGCATTTTAGTATCTCTGTTTACACCTGTATGTTTTAACTACAACCCAAATTAATCTTCAGTTCTTACCTTTTGATGCAATGCTAAGGAATAGTTTGCAACATAATTTAGTCTGCCCAGCCTATATTGAAAATAGCCCTGCATAGCTTTCAAGCATAAACAACTCAGGAGGAAAGCATTGCTGTGGTTTTACTGAACAGATGGTCTGATGACGTCGGTGTCTCCAAATTACCTGCAGCCAAAGCAGATGGAAAAGCACATATCACAGCCCAAGCTTGATGGCAGGCATCTGAGAACTTAAGGGGAGGAAAGTCATACGGAATGCCTTTTTTTTTTTTTTTTTTTTTTGCTTTGTTCTCAAGTTCTACTGGGAATCTTGTCTTATTCACAAATCCTTCAAATAAACAGCAAGAATTTTTTCAGCCGATCCCACGAAAACCACCACCCAGACAGGCTGGAAGATACAACACCCAGTAATGCCACTGCCACCAAAAAGTGAGATTAGTTCTAAAAAGAAGTTATTCAATGTGTAAAAGTCTTATCTCTATGAAAAGAAATATCTCAGAACTATAATTGAATATGATAGTTCTCTGAAAAAAAATCATCATACTGGCTGCATATTTAGCCCTGGGCACATTGTACTTTGCAGGATTTCCATTCCATCTTGTTCCAAGAGGCTGGATTATAATGAACATTTCACCCAGGACTGACTGCACAGCCTGTATCTCTACCCATCTAATTTCCTTGTTTAGTATTGTGCTTTCACATTTTCTTGCTCTGCCAGGGCCCTGAGGCCTTTATTTCTTTATGCAAAGTTGTCAGCCACATAAAGTGATGCATTCCAGCCTGAATTCTGGATTGACCAATCCATGCTGGATTACATGAACCCAGGATTTGAAACCTTAGAGGCGGAATCACAGAGCTTTCTGTTGGCAAATGAAGATGTGGACCTCTGGAGGTTCCACACTCTTTTGAATGCTAAAGTGGCTGAAGATAAAAATAGAATGCAGAGCTCTACCTTATGAAACATGTGGCCTTCATAGTTCTACAGAGCCAAGTGCCCATAACCCACTTCTTTCAAGGGGTACAGACCACAAGACAACTGACTTCTATATTTCAAATGCAAAAGGAACTCAGTAAGACTTTATTTTTTTTTTAAGATTTTATTTATTTATTTGAGAGAGAGCAAGAGAGATCACAGAGGGAGAAGAAGCAGACTGTCTGCTGAGCAGGGAGCCCGACACAGGGCTCAAGCCCAGGACCCTGAGATTATGACCTGAGCCGAAGGCAGATGCTTAACTACTGAGCCACCCAGGCATCCTGGGAGCTTGGTAACATAAGAGGTAAAGTAAAAATAAGAAACAATTTTTAATGTAATTTTTGACATCACTCTTGTCCAGTTTCATGGCAAGAGATCAGCATAAAAGGTTGCCTTGGTTTTAGTTCCAGGAAACAGACCCTGGGACAGGAATCTGAATGCAAGTAGTTTTCTTGGGATGTGATTTTAGGAAGCAAAGATAGAGGAGAAAGGAAGTGAGATTGGGACAGAAAAAAACAAACAAAAAACAAAAAACAAAAAACAAAAAAAAACACCATGCCTTAATATATTCCAGCCAAGGGGTGAATGAGTTGGGGTATATTTTCTCCAACTCCTATCTGTCATTACATTGAGAACTGCTTCCTGGGGCATTAATTCCCTTGTACTTCTGGAACTTCTGACCTGCTCCACTGGGGTGAGAGAAAGCCCTCAAATGGAGGGTGACTGATTCTTGCAGTAGAATGCATTGGGATGAGGGCCGTGAAATAGGGGGGTTGTACAGAGCCTAGCAGCCTCTACTATGGTCAGATCTCAGTCATATTTGAACCCATTGACTTGCTGGATGACCTCAAACAAGTTACCTCCCCTCTCTAACCCTCAGTGTCTTCATCTGTAAGATGGAGAACAATACCATCATGAGATACTGTGAGCAATAAATGAGAAAATAATACATGGAAAGTGCTTAACACAATGCTTAACACAAAGGAGGCCCTTGATATGTGAGCTGTTACCATTAGTCTTATTTTGTGTTAAGTGCTGGGGAAAAATGGAATTTAGGGTCACAGTGTGTCCTAGGAGCTAGAGACCTTAGCTAGCACGAAGGTCAGTCTCCAGATTTCACAGATGAGGATGCTTGAGGATGAGAAAGGAGACTGCCTAAGGCGAGGAATATCTTCTAGTAGAGGATGGCAGAGCCAGACCTGAACACTGTGGCTTCTGGCTCATTATGCAGTGCTCTCTGTGCCACCTGAGAATGTCTTCTTCAAAACTGTTCACAGATCATAGATCTAGAAGGAAGAGTGAGATCATTGTCACATGGTGAGATGGCAGACAGGTTTTCTCTCACGATTTTGATAAATTAGCAGTGGACTGCCCACAAAGCTGTGTTGAGAAGGATTCTGATGACGAGGTACATCGGGCAAACGTGTGTGACTGATTACTAACATCTGGGAGACGGTGCTGGCCATGGGCATTCCTGTCCTCGTGGCATTAAAGTAATTGAGAGAGCTGACAGCTGGACTTGGGAGCTGGCACCAAAAGAACGAGGTAGCCACTTTATCTGTTGGGTTGTTTTTTTGTTTTTTTTTTTTTCACAATATTAATGCATGTTCATTGTAGAAAAATTCTAAAGATATAAATGAAAAAATACAAATTACCTCTAAGGCATAAAAAAGAAGAGAGTTAATCTCTAGAACTGGGTCTCTCTGCTCAGGATCTGGGGACAAGAGAGGAAGCTCAAAACAGAGAGATTAATTGAGCGTCCATATAAGGAGTCATTGATTCCCCCACAACTGGAATGCAGAACAGCAGATAGGCGGTTTATCCCAGGAGCTTCCCCAAAAAAGGAACAGAAAAAAAAAAAAGTCAAATCCCCCCCAAGTTGATCTATAGATTCAGTGCATTTCTAAGCTAACAAACCTCATGAGGATTTTTGATTAGCAGGCTAATTCTAAAATGTATCTGAAAGAGTAAGGGACCAAAGATAGTCAAGGTAGTTGTCAAGGAGGAGGATAAGAAGGGGAGACTTCACTTACAGATAGCTGGACTTAGGATGAAGCTATCGTGATTAAGACAATGTGATACTGGCATTGCAGAGGGTAAACTGACCAAAGGAATACCATAGAGAGCCCCCAGCCGGACCCTGTGCATGTGGAACTTTGATACATGATAGGAGTCATGATAGGTTTGGTGGCGAGAAAAGGGGGGATTCTGTAATAACTGGAGCTAAAAACATGCTTATCTATACAGATAAAAATGAAACTGAACCTCTGTTCTACAACATACCCCAAAATGCCTCCAAAGGAATTAAAGTTTTTAATTGTAAAAGCAAAACTTTTAAATTATTAGTAAGAGATACAGAATAGTATTTTCTGACCTGTAAGGAAAGATCTGTCTTAAATAAGGCAAAAAAAGTACAGCTCTGAGAAAATCTCATCCAGGCCAGTGAGAAAGCCCAGAATGGGAATGTCCCAGCACTCCCACCATACTCAGTCAATCTCTGGAGACAGCCTGAGGAGAGCATGGCCTCAGTGGGGAAAAAAAGTGTGTGACAGGTTCATCCCAGTAGACTTTCTTGTGAAGAGATCTGAATGGCACATTCCCAAGACTGTCGTGTGCCAGGATGAGATAACCTGGTTTCATCTGAACTCTGACAAATTCTGATTAACTGTCTTGAGGATAGCGCTCTACTGACTGAACTACCTACTAATACAAATGTATCAGGAAGGGTTTTCATTATAAACTACAGAACCCCCCTTAGTTAAGCACAAATGGGATTTGTTCAAGGAGATTTGGGCAGCTCATGGCATCTCTTAGAGGACTAGAGGGTACAATTCAGCAGGCATCCTGCCTGAAGAATCCCCAGAATCACTTCGCTGGAAATCACCTGGGGCACAGATACCCAGGACCACATCACTGATTTCTAGAATTTCCAGTCCTGCAGGCTCTGGCAGCTGGTATCTCTGTCTCTACCAAAAGGGCTTCTGTGTGGTTCTGCCTCTTTTTGCATCACTGGCTTACAGCTTTAAGTCTCAGACTGGAGTCTCTGACTAAGCAAGCCTGGGTTAGCGGGGGAGCTGGGAAACCAATTTTGACCTTATGTGTTGCCATCTCATTTGTCCCTTTTCATTCCTAATGCTATGCATGCCACATTAAGTCCCCAAATTTATAGATTATTTTTTAACAATTAGGTTTTGTGCTAGTTACTTTTCATACCAATAGGACTGTACGACTCCCTGAGTAAAATGATCCCGAAGTCCCAAGTTTGGATTATTTCAGGTGCAACAGATGACCCCAATCTGGCACATGGGACCTTAAGCCTTTTTCTTAGAAAGTGGCTCTTTCAGGGCGCCTGGGTCGCTGAGTCGTTAAGCATCTACCTTCAGCTCAGGTCATGATCCTGGAGTCCTGGGATCGAGCCCCGCATCAGGCTCCCTGCTCCGTGGGAAGCCTGCTTCCCCCCCTCCCACTCTCACTGCTTGCGTTCCTTCTTTCACTGTCTTTCTCTGTCAAAAAGTAAGTAAATAAAATCTTCTTTTTAAAAAGTGGCTTTTTCTGAAATTTTCCCTAGATTCGAGGAACTGCCTTACTTTGGGGCCCAAGCTCTTTGTTCACTGACTTGCTGCATCATTCTCCATCAGACACTGGCTACAGGACAGTTGTTTTTACTTCATTCAGCGACTGGAAGATTTGTGAAGTGGAAGTGGGACATTAGGAAAGTACAGTCCCGGAAGAGGTCCGTGAGGCACATTGAAGGGATAAGGCGGTAGTTGGTATTAGGGGCACAAAGTCCTTGCATCCAGTGTGCTTGGTCCTTTGTCATGTGACTTTGCTGCTCCTCCAGCCGGAGGTGTAGCTTAGACCCTCTCTGCACTGGCTGGACCTGTGACTTGCTTTGGCCAACAAACCGTAGTAGAGGTGCTGCTGAGCAGACGGCAGATCCTAGGTCTCAGGAGGTCTTGCAGCTTCTGCCTTTGCAAGTGTGGGGCACCGCTCTGTGGCCACGATGTCACGAAGAAGCCCAGGTGAAGGGCCCCATGGAGGGCGAAGCCAGCAGCCTCGTTCTTCCTGCTGAGTCTCTTCTCAGCTGACGTGGTATGAGTGAGCTGAGATAACACAAAGGAGTGGAACCACCCAACCAATCCCCAGGATTGTAAACAAAACAAAACAAAAAACCACATTCTTATTGTTTTGAGCTGCTAAATTTTTGAGTAGTTTTTTAATGCTGCAGCGGGCAACGAAAATGGATATAATCAAGGTCTTGAATGCGCTCTGGCGGTAGAAAAGCAAGGTAACAAATAGAGCCTTTTTTTTTTTTTTAACATTTAATGGGCATCTGGTATATGCCAGTCAGCTTACTGTAGAATTCATTTAATCTTCCTAACAGTCTTATGAGATAGGTACTCATAATAGATGGAGAAGCCAAGGCACAGGAAGGTGAAATAACTTGCCCAAGGCCACGTGGCTGGTAAGTGGCAGGTTGGAGACTTGACATCCTATCTCCCTGATTCCAAAGACCTTGCTCATGAGCACACCACTATCCCGCCACCGGCCCTTATAACAGACCAGTCCACGACAATAAAGGATAAGTAGAGACAGAGAAATAACACTCAAGTTTTATAACTCTTGTTTTCTAGGTATATAACCTAACTAAAGATGACTTCCATCAGAAGGGAAGAATGATTCTTGAAATGATGACCTGCCTTCCTATTCAGGCTTCGGTTTCAGTAATTCCTTCCTTGAATTACGATTGCATAAAAGACGGATGTTCTGAGACTGACTTGGGTTATAAAAAATAGAAAAATGGGAAAATTCAAACGCTCTTCTGAAATATAAACAGATTTGTATATACTAATAATTCCTATCTAGTCAGAATGCTTTCTAAAACATCACTGACATTCATTCATTCAACACAAGTATGTTGAATAATTACTAAGTGCCAGGCATTGTGCTAAGTGCCAGCAAGACAAATGTGATCTGTTCCTAATATTAAAGTGCTATGTAGTCTAGTTAGAATAGAAAATTAAACAAAAGCCTAACACATGAATGTTCTAGTTATTTTTCAAGAATTCAAGAAAAATGTCAGTGATCTAAGGAAAAAAAGTTGCTTTTAGTTGTTCTTCTATATCACAGAGTTGTAAAAATGAAATGAGTTCTTTGAGACAAAGAATTGGATGCGTGTAGCCTATTTGGGAGGTCAGATCAGGAAGCATTGTTCTTAGCAATCTCTGGTATGACCCAAACCTATGTAGTTATATACCACATGTTGATTTCATTTCCAGTGAATACTAACTACTCCCCCAAATTTATCATCCAGATATTGGTAGGAATTTATTTCTTCATGGAACCATAAAAAAGTTGCAAATTACACACGACTTGGGAAGAAAATAATTCAGAAACTCCTATAAAGCAATAAATTGCCCTCTCCCTCTTCTTTTTTGCCTCTTGAATAGCACATAAACACTCTAGCTTAGAACTATATCCATAGTTGATGACTATAATTTTTTTAAAGAGAATCATATGAGCAAATTGGCTTCAGAAGCATGCTCCATAGTAATAGGCAAGGATGAATAGACTTGCATATGTTCCTTGCCTTCACTTTGCCTCCATTCCTTTTTCTATAAAATAAGGCCGTTGAAAAAGGTGATTATCTGGAATCTTCCCCAAATATAAAACTGTATGGTTTTCTTAAAGCGTTCTTATTGGATATTGGCTGTTTTCTCCAGCTACCTGTGACATCTTCTTAGGAATTCAGAAACAAAATTCCTTGGGATTCCTAGCATAAGCTTAGTTCTACTTTTTTCTTGATCTTCATCTGGAATTTAAAATGTTTTGTAAAGCTTGAATTTCCTATCTTATTTTCCAAGATAAGGAATATGGATTGTGTGATAATGTGTGTATGTGTCTCTGGTGTGTGTGTGTGTGTGTGTGTGTGTGTGTGTGGTAGTGGTGATGGTTGTGGTGTGGTTACCCTTTTGAAAGTACAAGAGAAGATGGACACAGTTAACCATAATGAGACCGCTTATGAGAATTTGGGAATTTTGAGAAATGTCTGGCTTCAATGTTAGCCATCTGCTGGTTTTATATCGCCCACCCAGTGATACGACAGTACAACACTGGTTTTTCCTGTATGTTCCTCTCTGTCCCTGGGTGAAGGAGTAATGAGTTGGAAGTTCAGATATCTCTCCGTTCTGATTTGGCACCAGGGAGTTATATGGATGGCTTCCTTGCTACAAGTCTCAGTTTCTTCATCTATAAAATAAGCCGTTTTAGAAGATCATATTTTCTTAGAACATCAGGGATCTACTTAGGTACATTTCACTCTATTTTAAGAGTTTAGATAAACTCAAAATAGCACAGTTAACTCCCAAATGATGTTATAGTGTAATATATGCATGTTCAATGGCACATCAGTGATGAAAAGAGAAGTTATCTTCCCAAACAGGAATGACCAGGAATCATCACAATTAGTGCCTGTCTATAGGACCTCAGCAGTATCCTGGAAGTTGCCAGTCATGTTCCAGGCTGCCCTAACTGAACACCAGCCCTGTCCCCTTTTGCAGGAGCCACACCATCACCACACACTTCAGAAAATAACTCCCATTACTATAGGCAGAGGAGCAGCCAAGGTAGCCTGGATGGTTCCTCTCTGTAAGGTCATCCTCCAACAGTGGACCATTATATGATTTTTAAGATAATGAGTTGAACTGATGGTATGAGACATGTGGAGCAGGTTATCTAAGGCAGGTTCTCCCACCCTCCACTCTACTTATTTTGTCAACTGGATGGTTCTTGGCTGTCGGGCCTTTCTTGTGCATTGTAGGATACTTTTGCTCCTACCTGTCACATGCCAACAGCAGTCCCCCCCCATGCCAGGTGTCTGTAGATTTTTGCCAAAGCAAAATCAGCCCCCATTGAGAACTAGTCCTCTAAGGGGAATACCTTTGGATGTGTGAACTTCCACGTTGTCAGAAGTGGTCTTTGAGACAAAGAATTGGATGCGTGTAGCCTATTTGGAAGGTCAGATCAGGAAGCATTGTGAGGGAACATGCAGTGAGTCAGGAAAGCGAGGAAAGCCAATAAAGGGTGTGCTAACAGGCAGGTTACTACTGTGGGTAGCAAGAGGCCAGCATTACTGGGGATCTCTGGGACTGTGCAACACATCTAAACTTTGCCCCAGTGAGGAGCACAGAAGCTGATGGTTTTCTCCTCCATGAAACCATGGGGCAGTATGTCCTATCCGGACTCATTTCATCCCCAGAATTTTTCATTTGATTCACATCCTTTTTAGTCTTACGAGAGAGAGCAGCACATGTCTTCCTTAGCTGTAATTCCCAGGGAACAAAGATGATTGTTTTAAATCTATCTTTTGAATCTGTCTTTTGTTCAGATGCTCTCCTGTAGCTGGGCTAGAAAATCTTCAAAGTTCTCTCGGCATCAACATTCAAGGACTCTACCTGGTGACTTGAGGTCAACCCCAGGAAGCTGATGAAAGAGTAGAAAGAGTACACCCTGATCCAGAGGCATGGGGGTGATAGAGAGGCACTCATCCTTTATCTTGCAAATTGAATACGGAAGTGATTGCTGGAGAACAGGTAAGACTTCCCACATTGTCAGTTTTCACTAAAGGCACTTTTGTAACCATGATGTCACTTTCGAACTGGCATTGCACTGGCTCCTCTGACAGCCTTAAAGAGATACCATCAAGACTTTGTCACATAAATTGAACAATTTAAACAGAGCTTAGGTGACAATAGAATGCACTTCATCTGAACATGGTGGGGGCAGAGGAATGAATTCTCAGAAAAATCAACTCAACCTTCCTGCGTCTCCTTCTCTCATAACCCACCTTAAACCTGTTACTGAACTGCTTATCAGTGCCGAGCATAAGGAAGACATGTTGAGAAAATCAAATTTTAACATAAAAGAGAGAAATAGCTGCTAATCATCTCAGCAAATGATAGACTGGTGAGTATCCTTTTCTGTGTTTTGGGGTTATTTTAATGGCATTTGTTTTCTTAACATTAAAACGGTTTAAGATAATCCCTTGTGAGGTTATATTGCTTTCTGGCAATGAAAACTTTGATACACAACCACTGACTTGGCCATAGCTTTTGATTCTCTTCCCAGGAGTTCAAAACACTTTCATGAATGCAGTAGCATCTTATTTAGCTTTGTAAACTTGAGGCAGAAGCAGAGAGGGAGGATGGACACATGTGACTCTTTATTTGTCCAGTGAGGATATTGACATAACAGAAGATAAGCGCCTTGGCCTAAGGAACCCAGAGAGTTCTGAGCACTCTGACAGGAGTCTCCCACGTCTTAGGGCTGTATACACTCCACAGATCTGGATTGCGGCCCTGGTGGGATTTTGTCTTTAAGAAACCTGCAAGTAGGAAAATATGTCTGGGACTCTAAATGGAAAGTTCTGCTCAGCAGTTTGAAAAATACACCCCTAGGCCAGATTCGAGATCTGTGGCATGATTTGTATCCTGACAGGAACAAAGAGCAAAGATTTAACACAGGCTGAGGCTTTTTTTTTTTTAATATTAAGAAACAGAAAATAATCATCCCCTCTCCTACCAGCTATGGCAGTGCAAAGACCAGCCAAGCCCACCTTTCCTGAAAACCCATGATCTGCTTTTCAAGGGGGAGATGAAAGCGCCAGGAATAGACAATAGTTCTGAAACACTGGCTGACTTTTGAATATTCATGACTATTCTGATGCAAATGAACATTTCAAATTGAGCTGTTTTTGAAAAGGTGCCTTTGGAAATGTGTACACTTATGAAATTGCTTTTCTAGTTGTGCAGATCCCCAAGAATGACTTCCTTTGCTTATTTTTAATTCTCCTAGAAGGGTTCCCAGGTGTCA
This sequence comes from Spilogale gracilis, assembly GCA_004023965.1. Taxonomy (NCBI): domain Eukaryota; kingdom Metazoa; phylum Chordata; class Mammalia; order Carnivora; family Mephitidae; genus Spilogale; species Spilogale gracilis. The sequence continues at coordinate 80,913 of PITA01006140.1, forward strand.
GCCTTGGGCTGGAATTTGAGTGGCTATCTTTTCCACAAAAACTAGGGCTGCACAGTTCAGCCTCACCCACTAGGAAAGCCTGGCCGTGTTTAGTTAAAGCCTGGTCTGATAGGCCCTCCTTGTTCTGCAGGAGGCCAAAGAGGCTTATCACACATTGGATTGTTTTTCCTTTGAGGTAACCTCAAACCAAAGCTCAGTGTTCCCTGAAGAACAAAGAGAAAGTGAGAACTTGTCATGCTCAGGGGTGCTCAGATGGTCAGGAAGTTAGGAAGCCTGTTGGGATTTTGCTGACTTTGCACCAGAAGGGTCTTACCATAATGGGCGTTGGGTGTGGCGTGTGGCTCTGTCAAGCCAAAGGACTTTGAGAAAGACATGTACACTTTGTGGTCGAGTGGAGACTTAGGAACCCCCAGAACATAGTGAGTGTTCAGTCCCTTCTGGGGGAGCTCTGGGAATTCCTTTCCATTCACTCTGGATGAAGGAACAGTGAATGCTGGTCAGGCCCAGGAGAAAGATGGGGGCAAGGGGCGGTGCTCAAGGAAGGTGGTCATTGCTGGAGGCAAGAAATGGGTCATTGGGAAGCCACGGTCAGTTTCTGAAGAGAGCGGGCAGTCACTGAGTTCTGTCAGAGACCAATGAAGGAAGCTGCCGCAGTTTCCTATTTTTCAGTAGGAGGAGTAAGCCTCTGTTTCAGATACCTGCAGAGACAGATAAGGGAAACCGTTGCCCAGGCCAGCAGGGTCCCACTGGAGGAGAAGGTGTTCTCTCATAGGTTTTTAATTTGTCCCAGCTCTTCGCACACCCCCAGCATCTTTCCTGAGTGGTCATACGAGGGCATGGACTCTGCCTCTATTTTTTGAATGGAGTATACCTTCTTCCCTGGCTGTCTTCCTCTCTCCAGTCCAGTCCTTCATTCACAAATACTCCATGGTCACTCTTTCCCTGATCCTGACTCACATTTAGTCAAGGAGTGTGGCGTGTCAAGGAGTACTATACTTACTATGTGCCAGGCCCTGTGCTGGGCTTGGGGATGTGAAGTGAACCCAACACAGTCTCTGTCTGTCAGGTTCCTCTGGTCTGTGGATCCAAACCTATTTCCTACCCCCAATGCGTCTCTCTATCCCACCATTATTCTCACCACCGTATCTTTCCCTGGGGTGTTTGCTGGAGTGCCATCTCCTGACAGCTCCAGTTTTCAAATATGTTCACTCCTGAGGTATGCAAGACTTGCCTGTTCCGTTCAGCCTTCCCTGTCTTTCCTTTTCCTCCCAATTTCTGTAACACATTTGTTCTGTGTGATTTAGCATATAATGTTAAGTGGCTTTACTTTGTCTAGTGACTATTTCTGGGTGTGTGAACTAGTAGTCTTCTTTGAGGATTGGAGTCATAGGCTGCCCCTATACTGAATCTCTCTCTTTTTAAAAGATTTTTATTTATTTATTTATTTGAGAAAGAGAGAGATAGCAAGAGTGGGGGAGGGGTAGAGGGAGAGAGAGAAGTGGTCTCCCCTCTGAGCAGGGATGCCAACGCAGGACTCCATCCAGGACTCCGGGATCCTGACCTGAGCTGAAGGCTGATGCCCATCTTACTGAGCCATCCAGATACCCCAAAACTGAGTCCCTCTTAACTTTCCGTTTCCAGCACAGCACTCAGTACAACCCTGAGCGCATACTCAATACTCAATAAGTACTGTTGAGTATTAGAGTCTGCAGGGCTCTGATGACGACAGTGTCCTGACAGGACAGAACAGGACTGCTCCTGACAACCCCTCCGTAGGAGTGGAAATGGACAGGTGGTGGCAGGATGAATATGTCTACAGGATGTCTGTAGACCAAGTTTCTGGTTGAGAAGAGCAACTGTCCCTAAAGTAGACCCTGAATATGATCCAAGCAAAGATATCAGTTATTCATAACTAAAAGGTGGAAAATATACTTGCATAGAGAGTAGAACTCACTCTTTTGCTTCCAGATCCAGGAAACCTTCTATTTTATAAAAAAAAAAAAAGTTATAAAGGTCTGGGGCGTCTGGGTGGCTCAGTTGGTTAAGTGTCCAATCCTTCATTTCAACGCAGGTCATAATCACTCCCCATCCCCCCACACCCCTGCAACTTATGCTCTCTCTCGATCACTCGCTCTTTCTCAAATAAATAAATAAAATCTTTTTTAATTAAATAAATACATATAAAATTTTAAAATAATAAAATAAATAAATAAGTCCTTAAAAAATAAATCATAAGGGTTATCAAAGGTGACCCTCAGGAGACCTTTGGCAAATTACTTAACCTTTCTGAGCTTCACTTCCCTTGTCTACAAAATGGGAATAATAATACCATCAAATAGAGTTGCTGGGAAAATAAATTAGATCATGCATATAACCCATTTATCCCCCAATCTAGAAAAGAATAGATATTTAATCAATGATTGCCATTATACTCATTATCATTGTTATTGTTCCATTAAACCAGCATTTCCCAAAGTCTGGTAAGTGGATTATTTTGTGGTACATAAGATAATTTTAGGTGCTACATTACTGACTTTTAAAACATTTTAATGGGTATAAGGAAAAAAATTATTTAATTACATTTATGTCATATGGATATTATTTTTTATTTTATTAATTTATTGCTGCATAGAAAACCATCCCTAAACTTTAAACAACAGTGATATATTACTTCTTTTGATTTGTAATATATGCATTTATGTTTTTGACTAGGCTCAGCATGTCAGTTCTGCTCTTCTTCACTCACATGTCTGGCACCTGAGCTGGGATGGCTGGAATGGTTGGGGTTAGCTGCGGATCATTTATTCTTACATGATCTATTTTTTTTTTATTGTGTTCAGTTATCTATCATTAGTTTTTGATGCAGTGTTCAACACCACATGTGCCCTCCTTAATACCGGTCACCCGGTTACCCCATTTCCCTCCCCCCATTCTGTAGCCCCCAGTTTGGTTCCTAGAGTTCAGAGTCTCTCATGGTTTTCTCTCTGTCTGATTTCTTCCCATTCGGTTTTCCCTCCCTTCCCCTATGGTCCTCTGTTCTATTCCTTATGTTCCAAATATGAGTGAAACCATATAATAATTGTCTTCCTCTGCTTGTCTTATTTCATTTAGAAAATCCCCTCCAGTTCCATCCATGATCTATTTGGCCAGCCAGCTGAACTTCTTACATGGTGCCTCAGGGCTCCAAGTGCAAGTGTCTAAGAGGACAAGTCCCATCATACAAGTGCTATTGGGTCTTTGCTTGCATCATACTTGCCAATGTCTCATTAGCCAAGGCAAGTCACATAGAAACTCCAGAGTCACCATGGCAGGGCCTGCAAAAAGGTGTGAATACTGGCAGGTGTGGTTCACTGTGGGCCACCAATGTAGCAGTCTTCTGTAGTCATGATTAACCCAACAACTCACAGGTAGAAAATAGCCAAGCTGAGACCTGGAGCAGTCTGGTTCTAGAATCTATGGTTATAAACACCAAGAGATCTCCTCAAGCAGAGTGTTTCAACCATCTATCTCCAAATGTACCGACTTAAAGCAATAAGCATCTTAGGATGTTCATAGGTTTTGTGGGTCATGAATTCAGTAGGTCACAGCAAAGATGATTCATCTGTACTTCACCATGCCTAGGTCCTAGCTCGGATGACTCAAACTGCTGAGAGCTGGCTCAGATGCTTCAGCTGGGGTTGGGGTTCTCACTGCCTGCTAGTTTTCTCAGTTCTCTCCCACATGACCTTCCCATGTGACTAATGTCTGAGCTCCTTCACAGCATGGTAGTCTCAGAGGAGTCAGATTTCTGGCAAGTTAGCTGGCATTTCTTCAGAGAGCAAAGTAGAAGCTGCTTTACCACTGCCGTACTGTATTGGTCAAAGTCACAGGGCCAATTTAGATTTAAGAGAAGGAGAAATGGACTCTTCCTCTTTATGAAAGAACTAGTATAAATGTGCAGAGAGGGAAGGAATTGATGACAGCCATAGTCAGAGACTTTCTACTGCAATATGCTTAAGGACTAAAATACTTATCACTTATTTTAGGCTTTGTTGTTTTTGTTGTTGTTATAATAGACTCTTTTTAAGAGCAGTTTTAGGTTCACAACAAAATTGAGAGGAACATACAGAGATTTCTTATATATAACTCCTCCCCTCAAACACGCATAGTCTCCCCATTACCAATAGCTTACACCAGAGTGGGACATTTGTTACAAATGATCAGACTACATCATAATACCCAAAAGATCATTAGTGTTCACTCTTGGTGTTGTATATTCTGTGAGTTGAACAAATGTACAGTGACATGTGTTCAACATTAGAGTGTCATACAGAGTATTTTCACTGCCCTATAAATTTCTCTGTGTCCCACCTATTCACTCCTCCCTCCTGCTAACCCCTGGCAGTCACTGGTCTTTTTCCTGTCTTGGTAGTTTTGCCTTTTCTACAGTACAATATAGTTGGAATCATGCAGTTTATAGCCTTTTCAAATTGGCTTTTTTCACATAGTGATATGCCTTTAAGTTTCCTCCATGTCTTTCATGGCTTGATAGCTCATTTCTTTTTAGTGTAGACTAATATCACATTGTCTGGATTTATCACAGGTTATTTATTCATTCACCTATTGACACCTTCTTCCAAGTTTTGAGAATTAAGAACAAAGCTGTTATAAACATCTATGTGCAGGTTTTTGTTGACATGTTTTCAACCCCTTTGGGTAAATATCCAGAAATACATTTGCTAGATGGGCTTTTCATTTATTATTTATTTATTTATTTATTTATTTATTTATTTATTTATTTAAGAGAGAGACCATGAATGAGGTAGAGGAAGAAGGAGAAGCAGACTCCCCACTGAGCATAGAGCCCTACAGGAGGCTCTCAATTCCCAGACCCTGAGGTCATGACCTGAGCCGAAGTCAGGCGCTTAACCAACTGAGCCACCCAGGCACCCCTGGATGGGCTTTTTAAAGGTTTTAAAGTTAGTCAGTATGGGGGGGCCAGTTGTTAAGCATCTGCCTTCAGCTTAGGTCATGATCCTGGAGTCCTGGGATTGAGCCCCACATCGGGCTTCCTGCTCAGTGGGAAGCCTGCTTCTCTCCCTCTCACTCCCCATACTTGTGTTCCCTCTCTGGCTGTGTTTCACTCTGTCAAATAAATAAATAAAATCTTTTTTAAAAAGTCAATATGAAGAAAAAACATTAAGTAATAATATTAAATATTAACATTAAGTAATATTAAATTGAACCATATGAAATTTCTGATTTTGTAGGTCACACCAAAGTATTTTATACCATTCAACTTAATAGTACAGTGGTCCCAGAATACTGCCAACGTTTTTCAATGATATGCAAATAACTGAAGTAGGGAAACATCTTCTAATTGGAGCAATTTTATCTTTTGGTGACTATTTCTTCACATTACTTTATTTGACCAAAACATAGAAAATGCTTATTTGGACAATTTGATTTGTTGTTGTTGATGGTGGTTGTTTGGGAAAAGTTTTGTGTGGGCTGCAATGTATCAAGTGCCTATTGAACTTATTTGCTCATCAAAATGTCCTTGCGCCAAGGGACCGCAGTCTTCCCAGATCTGCTACTACTCAGACACCTGAGACAGCTGGCAGGCCCTTTGATCTTTCTGGGGAGAATGTCCTTGATTCTTTCTGATTCTCAATGGCAATAGTATTTTCCATATTATCAGGTGTACCAACAGAAACTCCATCAGCTTTGTGGGATATTAAGACCATTTTCTCATAGCACTTTGTGCAAGAAATTGGAAAATGAATCACTGGGAACTTTTGGCTATAAGGAATGAACATCTGAAAAGATTGTTCTCCAAAACAAACTACCCCAAAATTAAAAAGGTTTTGCCTGAGGCTGGATTCTGACGATGAATCAGAACTTCAGATATGTTGGGGGTCTGATTTAGACACTTTATGGAATTTTATTTTGTATTTATTTTCTGCCAGATTAAAAAAAGAATTTTTTTCCATCAACCCTCTGGTTGTTTTTCAGCCAGGCAGTCCACTTAAGTGGAAAGATTATAACCAAATTGGGTAATGTCCTGTGGATTTCCAATAAAAATATTGCAATGTTGTTTGAATGTTTGGAATTAGTAAAATAATTTTAGGGCTAACTTTCTTTCATCTCAACTCTTTCTGAGTGAAATTTGTAGGAGAAAATTTTTGTTCAAAAATAGCATCCAAAAGATTTAAAGTTCCACATGGAGTCAACACCAAATCCAAAACCAAGACAAAGAAAGAACTCCCAAAGCATTTTCCAAAAAGGTTTCCTGAAGGAACACTTCAAAGGGTCTGGATATATTCAAGATGGCTGAAGTCATATGCCTCCTTTCAGCCTCAGAAAATGTTCTTGCCTCACATTCTCAGTAGCTTCTCAAGTTATTTTAACTCCTCAGCCCCAACCATTAAATAAAAACTCAATGATAGAAGAGGTGTGTGAATGTATTTTCTTCAGCTAATAGTGAATGGCAGACTGAAAGGTATTCAGAGGCCTAGAACGATAACGTCAAAGCTAATTCAGTACCTCACAGGTCAAGGCTTGTGACCACTGCTCAAGCCTCTGTCAGACACACAAATACATAACACCTCTGTGAGCATTTTTCTGGCACACAAACTCACACCTTAAAATAAGTGGACATTGATTTCTCCTGCTCCCATCTGCACTTATCTTGGGCTCTTTCTCTGGAAATAATGCAGAACTGCTGTTGCCCTTGCATGATCAGCAACACTAACATGCTTCCTTTTCCTACAGTGTTTCAGTAGGACATCCCAGGATCACATGCTTAGTACTCAGTCATGACAGGCTGAATTTTAATATCACATGATTTTTATTTTATTTGGACACCCCAAAATATAAGTGTGTGCATTTAAGGATTGTATTTTCAGGAACATAAATTTAGACTCAAATTTTGGATCCAGTTCTTAATTCTTCTTATTCATGATGTAAGTTAAATAGGCATGACAGATTTTATTATGATTCCTTTGGACCCTTCAGATGGTCTTAGTTCAGTAACTCCTTCATCCAGAAGGATATCTATATATATCCAGAAGGAGATTTATATTTATATTTATATTTAATATAACCAAAGCAAGAATATGCAGAATAGTAATAATATTCATCAGAAATTGTATATGACTTGATTGTTTTTCCAGTTAATGGCAAATATGACTAAAATTACCTAGTGAGCAATGGTTTTCTGTAGCTGCCTAATCTGAAAAACCTACTGAAGAAAACCATCTGTAAATATATAAGGTGGAATGACCTTGCATGCTAAATTTCTGACTAAGAGATGCAAATAAATAGTCATATCATGTTTCACAATACCAGCCATCTGTTCCCCAAACCTGCAGATTCTCCTTCACTCAAAGAAATAGTTAAGGGGCACCTGGGTGGCTCAGTTGGTTAAGCGACTGCCTTCAGCTCAGGTCATGATCCTGGGATTGAGCCCCGCATCGGGCTGCCTGCTTGGCGGGAAGCCTGCTTCTCCCTCTCTCACCCCCCTTGCTTGTGTTCCCTCTCTCGCTGTGTTTCTCTCTGTCAAATAAATAAATAAAATCTTAAGAAAAGAAGAAACAGTTAAGTGAAAGAGGGAGTCAAAATTTAAGTTTTATAGCCAGTATGAGATTAGAAAACACACACATATATTTTAGTAGATATAATTTTCTTACTTTAAAATTATTTTATTGCTTTTTAAAAATGATGGCAAGAAGTTCTTTTTTTAGTATTCAGAAATTATGAAGCAGAAATTCAGAATGCTCTAGAATTTCTCCACCTTCCTACCCACCTCAGAGATAGCCACTTTAGACTCCTTGCCATATATGCATGTATATGCATTTATTATCCTTTTGTGTTTCTTATATGAATCTATTTATCTCCTTTGCTTGTTGAAAGGGTAAATTGTGCTTTTTTCCTTATTGATTTCTAAGAGCTCTTTATATGTGATACTTAACTGCATAAGACTTGTAGGTGAGACTGAGACTGAATGTTGTGAGAAGCAAACAAGTCTTGTGTAAACAGAAATAAGAATAAAGCCTCTACTAAGCAGCATCTTTTATGCAAAATACTTCATGTATGCTACTTTTATAGATCAAGTTACCCTCATTGTTAGGAAATGCCCCTTTCAAAGACTGAATACAGTGATTACCTTTCACCAACACCTTCACTGGATTGTCATGGGGCAATAAAGTTTAGAGTTGGAATTTATTCCCTGGCAGAAATTGCCTACACGGTTATGCTTTATAAAAATGCATGTTCTCCCATAACAGAGTACAGTTGGAAAAGGGGAGCAAATGAATTTTTCATGAAGAAACATGGCAAACACTACCTCAGACATGTGATCTAGGTTTGTACCAAAATTGATAAGCCATCTTGATAACATGGACCATTGGGATGATATGATGAGAATGGCACTTTATTTTTGTAGTCTTCCTCACTAAAACTGTGTTTGAACCATGAGAAAAACATAAGACAAGCCAGATTGAGGGACATTCTATAAAATATCCTATTAGTATTCCTTAAAACTGTCAAAGTCATTGAAAACGACAATCTGAGACTACAGTCTAGAAAAGCCTAAGGAAACATGACAACTAAATGTAAAATGTTATCCTGGATGGGATCCTGGGACAGAAAAAGGGAATAGGTAAAAACAAAGGAATTTTTTAAAAATTAGTTAATAATAATTTTATTGTTATTGGCTCATTAGTTGTGACAAATGTACCATTGTAATATAAGATGCTAACAATAGAGGAGTCTCTGGGTGTGAGATATATGGCAACTCTCAGTACTATCCTGGGAAATTTTCTTTAAAACCATTGTAAATGGGGTGCCTGGGTGGCTCAGTCATTAAGGGTCTGCCTTCAGCTCAGGTCATGACCCCGGGGTTCCCGGATCAAGCCCCACATCGGGGTCCTTGCTGCAGGAAACCTGCTTCCCTCTATCACTCCCTCTGCTGTGGTCCCTCTCTAGCTGTGTTTCTCTCTGTCAAATAAATAAATGAAATACTTAAGACAAACAAAAAAACAAATAAATAAATAAAACCATTCTAAAATAGAAGTTTGATAAGAAAAAAACAAATGGCAAATATTTGAATTGGATCATCTTCCCCAATGAATTTACAAAATACTCAACTCAATTTAGGTTGGTTGAGACTCTAGCTACCCCCAACATTGACCCTAAACCATATCAGTCTAAGAGCAGCAGTAACAAAACAGAATCTAACTTGGAGTGATTTTCCAGGGGGGTGGAGGTTAGCAATCTTTAGGACTGTCTGGCAAACCAGTAAAAATACTGAAGTCATAGAGAATATAAACAAGTTTCTACCAAATCATTTTATTTTGCCGATGAAGGAACTGAGGCCCAGATAAAACAAAGCATTCGCCCCAGGTCTTGTGAATACTGACTCCGAACCTAATTAGGAGCCTGTTTTCTAATTCAGTGCTCATTCTCCTTCCTCGAGGTTCCTTCTGTACCTTTCATCTCAACACAAAAGCCCTTCAAGTTACTGACATTCTTTTGTCCCACCCCCCCAACACTTTTGTCCAAAGATCTATGGGAGGGGCACATATTCTCTGTAGTATAGAAAAGGCAGCAGGAGAACACATGAAATTTGGGACCAAGTTGAGTTGGGTCTGAATCCACTTCCTATTGTCTCTGGGTCTTAGTTTTCCCAAGCTACAAAATGGCTCCAGTCACACCTGTCTCTCAGGACTAAGTGAGATCCTGTCTATAAAGCCAGTTCAGAGGCTGGCATGGTGGGCTCCAAGTCACTGAGTTTCCTTTCATGAGACTGTGTGTTTGTATGTACCAACAGCAGCAGTCAGGATACCACAGGCCCTTCAATAGCTCATATGAGTTGGTAATTGCTGTGTTCATGGAGGCTTTCCGTGACCAGTGCTCTTCCCCATGTGCAGACTGTCCTACTCCCCCCAGGTTGTTCTCCACAAGAGCCCAAGCTGGCATGTGCAAGAGACTACATTTCTTTAGATCGCAAATTAGTTCATGGGATTCAAGAGGCAGCCTCCTCCTGCGGGAACCTGTGAGACCTGAATGAATACATCATCATTAGAATAATTTTTTTAAATTGCAGCCTGGGAGGAATGCAATTTGGAGCTTTGAAATGTTTAGCTCCGTTTCTATATATTACATTGGATTGAATTGTCTCTTGTCCCCAAAGCTGATAAAAACTGAGATCCGTGTTTCAGATTGCATTGAATAAGGATACTCTCTGTCTTTTGTTTACCTTCTAAAGCAAAATCAGGTCACTAGAGTCTTTGAGTGCTCTTGTGGCCTGCCTTTGATAGCCAGCCTCCTTGACCTTTACCTATCACAGAGGAAGTCTAAGAAATGCAGAAAGACAAACCACTGGTGGATAGCTGAAGTTTAAACTATTTTTAAAAAGTAATGAATGAGCAGCTTTCATTGTGGGTTTCTAAGGAAATTAGACTCACTTCATTTTAGTGGAGATTCTTTTTAAACACTCTTCCTCCCGGACTTAGTTGCAGGTTAGCTTATTTGGAGATGACCCCACAAAACAGAACTGAAGGAGTAAGGGAAGTGAGCAAGGCCAATAAGAGGTATGTGAACGAATGGGTTAATTTCTGTGGGTCTCCTTCTGAGCACTCTCTAAGAAACCATGTTAAACCCATGTCAAGCACGTCTCAGAATTTTCCCGCTGGAGAGAAGGAAGGCTGGAGCCTTTACCCACCGACTTCTGTCCTCTACATTGAGGATTGCCTCTGGCCACATCAACTCCCTGTCTCATCTATGTACTTGTGTGGCTGCATGACCTTCATAGTCTCAAAGAAGGCCAACCGGAGAGACACTGTAAAGTGAACTTGATGCAGGGCTTGGGTTATGGGCATGGAACTGTGCACCACAGGTGCCCTGAAACTAGATGGCATAAGGGGCTGTGGCATGGTGCATTACAACATCTGCTATTCTGGTAGATTCTAGAACTATGTTCTCCAATACAATAACCACTAATCACACTGAAATTAATTGAAATTAAAAATTCAGTTTCTCAGTCACACTAACCACCTTCCTTAATAACCACGTATGGCTTGTGGAAATAGGATTGGACAGAGCAGATATAGAACATTTCCATCATTGCCAAAAGTTCTGTTGAGCAACTCTAGAGCATAGCTTCCTGGGTCTCTTCAGTTCTGTGGGTCCCTGACAATCTTGTCCATATTGGACATCTATTAACAAGGTAGACTAGGTTTTGCTTCAGTAAAAAATAATTCCCGAGTCTTCATGGCTTTGAACAGCAAAGGTTTATTTCTCACTCACACTGCCTGTTCAACATAGGATCCAGGTTGCGAGAAAGCCCACTATCTGCAAAATTGCCAATCACCATGGAAGAGGGCAGATAAGAGCTCTGTGGCTTGTGTGCCAGCAAATGGTGCCCGGACAAGAAATGACATTCATAGCTCATTGGCCAGAGCAAATCATGTAATCCCACCTAAGAACTCAGGACCTAGGAGTTTCAGAGAGAAAGACTGGCCATCAGTGAGCAGACCTGCTGACTTGCTCCTTTGACATGTTGCTTGTTCTTTTACTTTTCGGACATTTATTCAAGATAGATTTGATTATCTGCTGGACATGGTTGTGAGTCTGGAAGTTTATATACATGAGCAAGTAAGCATGATTCTTGCCCTTACAGAGCTTACTTACCATATGCTGCTAACTGACCATTAAAAGAACAATTATAATTAAGGGGGTTAAGTATTCTGATAAGGAAAGAACAAGATGCTTCCATATCAGCAGAGAGTTTCCATGCATATTAATGAGATAACTAGGATGGTGAATATTTTGTCTAAGTTAGGGAGTCCAGGACAAGCACTAGGATAGGCCCTCCCAGAGCCAATAAGTGAGTCTCCACGGCTTTGAGGGTGCAAAAAGCCGGAAGCTTTGGCAGGGAGGTGCTGCCTGGGGCTTCCTGCTCTCTTTCAGATTCTCCGTGGATGTTGGCACCATGTCCTTATCTCCTGACCTTCCTGTCCTCAGAATAAGACATGTGGTTAAATATCGCAGTTGAGTTCCTGTCATCTGGTTTAGGGGATGTCTACAAAGTGCAAGTTTATTAAATTCTGTTTTCCAGTAACATATCTTTTTCTTTGTTTTCCTCATTTAAATCCATTCACTCAAAAGAGACATGCCGGGAGGCAGCATGTTGGCTAAGTGCATAGACTCTGGGGCAGACTTCTCGGGTTTGCCCTCCAGCTCTGCCACTGGACACATTATTTGATGCTTTGTGCCTCTGTTTCTTCATCTATAAAATGGGGATAAAAATTGTACCTACTTCAAATGGTGCTTGTGAGGAATGTATTGGTTAATAGAAGTAAGGTGCTTAGAAAAGTACCAGGCATATAGTAAGCACTCAGATGAGCTGGTATGCTATTACTATCAGTGTTGTCACTATTACCATTACCAAGGTCCTGCCAAAGTGCTTAGCAGGGGCTGAGGGAGATACAAAATCAGCCAAGCAGCTGTGCAGTATGGTGGTTAAGATAATGAGCTCTGGTCCCTGGCTCCAGATCTGGGCTCTGTCACCTACTGGCTGTATGAATCTGGGTAAGTCATGAAGCTCTCCGGGCTTCCTCTCTGAAATGTGGATAATGTCTCCCATGGCTTTCACAGGGATTGGCTGAGATAACACAAGTACTTGAGCCTTTAGCACCTCGGGTGCACACAATACAATCTGGCTGTGGAAGTAATTCTAGGGAGAGGAGAAGAAACTAGCAGATGCTAGTAAGAAGAGACAAGCACATAGCAGATAGCTGTGCTTGAGAAGGGCTGTAGAGTAGTGTAAACCAAGGGTCTCAGGAAGGAAGCAGTGATCTTAGGTTTCTTATAGGAGGCATCATGGAACCTAGGCCTTGAAGGATGGATAGGAATTGATTAGGAGGGCGCATTTTGGCCTCCAACACCAAGCTGTCTCATCTTGGGTAGATAATGGGGAGCCACTGGAGGATTTTGAATTGGTGATTGGCCTGGTCACCGGGATCAAAGAAGGAAGTGAGGAGGTAACTGCACCAAGCGATGGGGTCAAGTGAAATGTATCTCCGAGAGAGGAAAGAAAAATCATATAGTGATATTTAGAACGCTTACTATGAGTCTGACACTGTTCTAAACACTTGGATTAATGCACTTTAATCTTAAAGCCCTCCCATTGGATGGGTTTCCCTATTACTGCCAAGTTACAGGCAGCACAGAAGGTTAAGTCATTTGCCCAAGATCACAGAAGGAGAAAGTCCAGAACTAGGATTCAAACCCAGACATCCTGGCTCTGAGCTTGGGCTGTGTACCCACACTTTTTAAGATGCTTGCACTTTTGTGACTATCAGGGAAAATGAAGGGAGAAGCAGAATATACAGAACTTGAAAGAAGATGTTGCTATTCCAAAAACGAGTGATGGAAGAAGTAATTTAAAGTATGGCCGGCATGGGGCACCTGGGTGATGACTCTTGGTTTTGGCTTGGGTCATCATCTCAGGGCCGTGATCTCAGGGTCATGAGATCCATCCCAGCTGGGGCTCCTAGCTCAGCACGGAGTCTGAGTCTGCTTGAGAGTCTCTCTCCCTCTCTGCCTCCCACTTGTGCGTGCTCTTTCTCTCTCTCTCAAATAAATACATAATTTTTAAAAATTATAGTATAGCCAGAGTGTTTGTCTTGGGATGAGGGAACCCTCATTCTTTGCAACAGGAAAGAGAAACCAAAAGTAGAAAGGGGCAGTGAGAGGTATCATCCATGAGGGCTCTCCTGGGAAACGGCTTCAATGTTCTACTCTCAGAAGAGCTGAGAGGGAAGTGGCGGAAGGGTGGGACTTGCCAGGGGCTTATAAAGGGGAAATGGACTTTTGAAATAGTGTCCCTGACCACATAATCTAATCTAACAAAATTTTTGTTGTGCTGGGTGAGGCACTCTCTGGGATAGTAGTGTCTCTAGAGTTGGACTAGCCAGATTCTTGTCTAAGCTCTGAGAATCCTAGCTGTGTGACATTGAATATGTCACTTAGCTCTCTGGGTCTCAGTCTCCTCATTTGAAAAATAAGGTTACCTACTTAAAAGGGTTGCTGTGAAGATTGGATCTGTCAGTTTCCAGAGAGGATATTCAGCCTGTGCCAGTGATAGCTATTACAATTGTTCTTCTTTTCCCTACAGTCCCAGAAATCTTGACAGCCTACCACAGAGAAAGGGAATATAATGGCTGGCGTTCTAGGCCTCTCTAGCTAAGCCCCACAGCCTGGTGCTGGAGTACAGGGATATTCATGATGTATAAAGAATGAATCTATCCTTGGTCAGCTAACTTCCTTTTCTAGTGGCAAATTCCAAAATTACCACAGAAGGCTTCAGATTCAAATTCCTGCTTCAACAACAAATGTGTTTGATAGAACTGCTTATTAATAAAATACCCAGCCCAGGGGAAACACAGAGGTTTAGAAAAAATACCAGACACACTACAAAGGAACTTGGTTAATCTGTGCTTCAAACCACAGATGCAGCCAGCTCCTCGTCAATGTTTCAGTTGGTTGAAAAGCCTTCCTCCCAGATTTCCCATTTTAGGGCAGACATTCTGCTGCAAGGAAGTCTGGTCTTTCCTTGACCCCACTGCCTCCCTCCCCCATCCAGTGACATTAAGGTGTCTGATCACCATCAAAACTGAAGACGTTGGGATAGGTAATTTACCAACAAGCCCCTCTGAGAGTGAAGTGAAAATGAGTCCATTTTAGTTTTAGAGTACACTGCACTACATTTTAGGATGTAACACACTCCATTGATAATAAATTCACTATGTCAGCAGTATTCCTGACTTAAACTGTCAGCATCTCAGAGGAGTGTTAGAGGTACTATCCTTTGATGCTGGGAGCCTCATTCGAGGGCTGGATCACTGGGACTGGTAACATTTAGGAAGGTGGTAGAGATATGCCCTCCACTCTCTAGTATACACTTGCACACTCCCATGGGTCCACAGGCTTATTCCAGTCATGAAAGATTATTTGAATTTATAGATTGCTCTTTTAAGCACGCCTACCTATTCACCTTACAAGAATTCTCACCGGTTTATTTTCCACTACCTAGCTGAATCAGAAACTCCAGGGGCTACCTGACTATCCTGAAGCTGGGGAAGAGGTGAGAAAGGAGAGCAGAGTAGATGGGAAAGCTCCCAGAAGCATTTCACCTTCTCTGCAAACTTCCCCAGGATCTTGGGGTCCTCCATGCTGATTGCTACTAAAAGACGACCACTGGGGAACATCATGAAAAGTCTTCAAAGTATGTGTTTAAGTAAAGAAAAGAGCATTTTAGTCTCTTTAAAAATAAGTCACTCCAAGATGCAGCTGCAAAGCAAGGAAGGATAAGGATCGATGGCCACCACCTTAAGCTAGGCTTCAGCAGGGATGGATTTTTCCCTATAGGTTTCATGGCTCTCTTGACTCTTGATTTTGAACTTCTAGCCTCCAGAACTGTGAGACAATACATTTCTATAATTTTAACCTCCACTCCCAAATCAATCACTCAGAGGACCATGATGTATTTAAAGCTCCTTTATCAGGAGTCCTTAGTCTTGGCTCCATATTGGAATCACCTGTGGAGACTAAAGAGCTCTGATGTCCAGGCCACACCATAGACCAATTAAACCAGAATCTCTGGGGGTGAGACCCCAGCATCAGTATTGTCTTTAAAGCTCTGCTGGAGCTTCCATGGTGCAGCTGACATATATGGTTCTTGCTACGTGGCTTATGCCTATTAACATACTTCATCTTTGCAACTAGCTTCTAAGAGAGGTCCAGACATTGTTCTCATCCCACAGATGAGGAGAGAGAAGCATAGTGAAGTCCTATGCATTGTCCGAGATCATACAGCTGGTAATTTTCAGGGTGTAGATTTGAACACAGTCCATCTGACTCATAGCCAACAGATTCATTTCCTCTCATGACATGAGAAACACAAGTTCTTGGGCAAGCCCCATACTGTAAAGTTGCCATGGAACATGGGACAGAGACCCTGTATTCTGGGAAGCCACCTAAAAGATCTTTCCAAGCAATGCCACATTTATAAGCAGTGATTTTTTAAAAAATTCCTACTGGGAAGTGCAGACTTTCCCATTCCTCCCACAGACTGTCTGAGGGTAAAATTTTCAACCTTTCTATTTCTCCCCCATATCCACCTAAAAAGTCAAGAGCTGGACTCCAGCCGGAATTAAGTAGAGAGTGGGAGTCGTTTGTCAGCAGGGTCTTCTATTTGTGGTGAAGGTCCAGCCCATCAAGTGGAAGACTTACTTACGTGTGTTGGAATGGAAGACACATCATATACTTGTCTAAAATTAGTCTGCTGTTTCATTCGTCTTACTGAAAGGCTAAGGAAAGAGGATGGGATTGCAAGTCACATTGTATCTGGTCCCACATCCTGGCCCAAATGAGCTGTGGACATCTAGGTAAAGTGACTTCAATTCACTTCCTTCTGGGATTCTTCCATAAGATGAAAAGAGTTGGATTCCATTGGAGGTCACATTTCAGTTCAGCCAAGAGACATGTTTAGTTTGGCCCTCACAGTACTTTCAAATTTTTTGAATTGATTGCCAACTTTTAAAAGTTGGAATCATTTACATAGTCTAGATTTCCTGATTCTCTTGAAATATCAGAAGAGATGTTGCCACACTGGGTCCTATAGAGTTAGAGTAACCGTGGGCTAGAACTGAGAGACAGTACTCTCTTCAGATGGGTACACTCTCCTGGGTTTCCCTATCCCCCACCTGGCCAACATCACTGTTTACTTCGTGGTCTGGCCCCTGCAAGGCCCAGATAATCTCCAAAGTCTCTTCTAGAAGTTGAGATTCCTTTACTCACAGGATCTTCAAATCTGTGAGGCAGGGATAAAGCCTTAGAGATTCAGGCTCAGTCAATACTTTTATAAAGATAGGGATGATCAAAGTAAAACTAATAAATGGTAATGTTCTCTGTTAAATACTTATCTGTCTTTTTAACCTTGGTACATACAATTTACAATGTTTGGCATACTCGCTGTACGTTTTTATATTCTGGCTCACTTTTTGAAGGCATAAGCAGAGACAAAACAAAAGCCATAAAAGCTTATGAAGAAATTGCATGGTCAAGAAGCGAGAGGACTACAGGATAATGTGTTCTCAGAAGGACAGTCTGAAATTACAGAAGAACTACCTGTTCTTCAAAACAAGATCATCTGAAATAAATTCAAGGAAAATATGTTAGGTTCGTGCTCAGTCTGATGTTTTTACACAGACCACATTCAGGAAAACTCTCTCCTCCTGAAGGCATGTGAAGTTTTCAGGGAGCTGGGCTATTTATTTAGGACCTTCCAGATGACCACATAGTCACTTGAAATTGCTCATAAATTTAAGTATCATTGACAAAGTTCTTCATATGGGGCACTAGTAAAAATAGAGCTGGATACAGATAAGTGATTTTCAGTCCCTCTGACCACTCACAACTTTGCTGCGTTCCTTTTAATTTTTACTGGACTATTTATGAAAATAAAAGTAATATGTGCAAATACCAAATAGAGTAGAAAGATATGAAATGAGAAATTAATGTCTCTTCTTATTTTGTTTTTTTATTGTGCTGAAATACACATAACATAAAAGCTACCATCTTAACCCCTTTTTTTTTCAAGATTTTATTTATTTTTTGGACACAGAGAGAAAGACAGCAAGAGAGGGAACACAAGCAAGGAGAGTGGGAGAGAGGGAGAAGCAGGCTCCCTGCTGAGCAGGAAGCCCGATGCGGGGCTCCATCCTAGGGCCCTTAGATGATGACCTGAGCCAAAGGCAGACACTTAATCAACTGAGCCACCCAGGTGCCCAGAGTCTTAATCACTTTTAAGTGTACAGTTAATAACGTTAAGTTTATTCACGTTGTTGTGTTTTCTCCCTTATCTTAAGCTCACTGTTACCGCAGTTATATTCTTCTATGTCCTTTCAGAAAATTATATGCACATTCTTTGTTATTATTACAAATGCACTTTTCCATATCTTCCAAAATTGTCTGCCTTACAATAGACTAGTTTTACTTGTTCTTAATTTTAGTGGCTGCAGAAAATTCTCTTTTTATGCATAACCATAATTTACTCAACCAATTCTTTATTAAGGGACACTTAGGTTCTCTTGATGTTTTGGTTATTACCAAAAAGAAAACCTTATAATGAACCTACTTGGTTTTGGCCTGTGCCCAGGTTTGTCTCATGAGGAAATTCTCAGCAGCCCATACACTCAGATGTTTGTTTGGTTGACATTTTTTTTACCTGAAAATCGATATAGTTTGCAGAATGAGAGTTTTTAGATTGGGTAGAATATTTATCATAAGCTATAATGGCATAAAAAATAAAGTGTAGCAGTAACCTAGATCCTGGAATTAAATGACCGTAATCTAAACGTAGGCCCTGCCAGACTGATGTGAAGGCTTGGGAAACTTGCTTATAATATCACTTGCCTCAACTTTTCCACCTGAAAAATGGGAGAAAAATACTTGTACCTGCCTTTGAGGGTTTTTGGAAAGACTAAATTAATAGTATCTGGCATTTTTGAAGAACTATATGCATTAGTTGTTATTTTAGGTCTGTCTTCTTTAATCATAAAATTTGAGTCAGACATTTTAACTATAATAACTTATAAGATATTTTAAATTTTAAGATTTTAAGATGATATTTTATTCTACAATTAAATTGCCAAAGTATTGGTAAAATAGACAAAATCCATCAATGTATGAAAACTGCCCTATGAAAGACTTTCTCGCATATATCCAATAAGTCAATTCTTATTTTTCCCCCCTTTCCTTAGGAATACTTTGGAGTTACTGCCTCCACTTTTTTTTGGTCTTCTTATATTTGGCACGGAAATTGCACTTACTTTTTCCTGAACATACTCTGGGTCAAATGAAACCAGAGCCCAGGGATGACCTTTTGAGAGAACAGTTCTTTACATACCATGAATGTCTGCAAATCTCTCTTGTACTTTGCCTAATAATCTTGACTTTGCTTTGTCAGGTCACCTGAAATGACGGGTTTTCTTTTAAAAATGAAGTAGAGTCAAAAGAATCCCTATAACATCCTTGTCCCTCAGCTACCCTGATGTGGGTGAGGAAAGGGATGAAGTTTCACCAACAGTTCATGTCCCTGAGGAGCTGCTCATACTTCATGTCATGGAGTCCAAGCCATTTGCTCTCTATTCCAGAACAAGCTCTTCCTCTTTTGAGCCTCACAGAAACTTCCTCTTGTCACCCTTCATGGCTCTAATTAGTAATCTTTTCTGAATAATCCTACTAAAGAGTTGTTTGGGTCGAGCAGTAAAAATACTGGCCCGGGAGAGGTTATTGGTAGAAGAGATGATGGAGAGGCATGCGGACAGGTCTTGGTGTGGGTGGAATCTGTCCAGGGCAGTGCCATAGCAACTCTTAAATGAGCCCCACCCTGGAGACTCTTACACGTGTATATTCAAAAGGCCCCTTCGCTTCTGCGTTGCCTTGTGGCCACAGGAGGTCCCTCTTTCCTGGGATGTCAGGCTATGGGAACAGATAGAGTCCCTAGGCCTCAACTCCAGGCAGTTCTGGGTATTGAGAGCATGCTGAGATGGTGAGGATGTCCCTTTGGAGGATTTTCCCTGAAAGCTAACAGAGAATGCAACTATTTATTGAGCACATATTATGTGTCAGGCTCTGTTTGAGAAAACCTGGCAGGGCAGTGAGCAGAATAAGACAAAGTACCTATCTTCCAAGGCACTTACATACCAATGAGAGCAGCTGTAAACAGATAAACATCCAGTATGTTTGATAATAGTAAGGTCTATGGAAAAAAATTAAAGTGAGAAAAGTCAAGAGTAATAGGAGCAAGACCATGAAATAAAAATCATCATATTGGAAAGAAAGAAATAAAACTATCTCTATTTGCAGATGATATGATCTTATATGTAGAAAATTCTAAAGAATCCAGTAAAGCATAAGAAATAATAAAGGAAGTTAGCTTTAGAATATAAGATATACAAAATATATATCTTGTAGAATATAAGATATACAAAACAAAAATCAATTATATTTGTATACACTTGCAATGAACAATCTGAAAAAGAAGTTAAGAAAACAGTTCCATTTGTAATAGCATCAAATAGCATGAAAAGCTTGGGGATAAATTTTTAAAAAGAATTGCAAAATATATATTCTGGAAATTGTAAAACACTGTTGAAAGAAATGAAAGAAGATCTTTCACGGCGCCTGGGTGGCTCAGTTGGTTAAGCAACTGCCTTCGGCTCAGGTCGTGGTCCCGGAGACCCCGGATCGAGCCCCACATCGGGATCCCTGATCGGCGGGTGCTTCTCCCTCTCTCACTCCCGCTGCTTGTGTTCCCTCTCTGGCTGTGTTTCTCTCTGTCAAATAAATAAAATCTTAAAAAAAAAAAAGAAGAAGAAGAAGAAGATCTTTCAAAATGGAAAAACAGGGGCATCTGAGTGGCTCAATAAGTTAAGCGTCCAACCCTAGATTTCACCTCAGGTCATGACCTCAGGGTTGTGGGATGGATTGGGGAGGGGAGGACGTGGGGGGGAGTCTGTACTCAGCGAGGAGTCTGTTTCTCTCCCTCTCCCACTCCCTCTGCTCCTCTCCACTACTCATACACATTCTCTCTCTCTCTAAAATAAATGTCTTTTTTAAAAAATAGGAAAACATCCCATATTTATGGATTGAAAGATTTAATATTGTGAAGTTGGCAATACTCCCCAAATTGATGTGCAGTCTCGATGCAGTCCTTATCAAAATTCTAATTGGCTTCTTTGCAGAAATTTTCAAGTTAAAATTCATGTGGAATTGCTAAGACCCTGGATAGTCAAAATAGTTGTGAAAAAGAAGAACAAAGTTGGAGTCTTCACTTCTCAATTTCAAAACATACTGCAAAGTAATTACAGCAGTAATCAAGGCAGTGTGGTACTGGCATAAAATAAACATATAGGTCAACGGGATAGCCATAGGCAAGGGAATGAATCTGAATATTTACCTGTGACAATATACAAAACAAAATACAACCTCAAAATAGATCAAAGACTTAAATATAAAGGCAAAACTATAAAACTCTAGGAGGAAAATATAACGATAAATCTTCTTGACTTTGGAATTGGCAATATAGTTTTAAATATGACACCAAAGACATCAGCAACAAAAGAAAAAATACATAAATTGTATTTCATTAAAATTAAGAACTTTTGGACTTCCAAGGACAGCACTAAGGAAATGAAAAGATGCCAATAGAATGGGAGAAAATGTTTGCAAATCATATGTCTGATAAGGGGCTTACATCTAGAAAAAATATATATATAAAGTCTTATAACTGAATAAGAAGACAAATAATCCAATTTAAAAAATTAGCAAGGGATCTGAATAGGGAATTTCTACAAAAACAAACAAACAACCACACATAGAAGTGAACAATAAGAACATGAAAAAAGGCTCAATTTCATTAGCCATCAGGGGAACCACAAAGATACATGCCTATCAGGATAGGTATAATTTAAAAATCAGGTAAGTGTTGACAAAGATATTGAAAGATCAGAAACGTCATACACTCCTAAGGGGAATGTAAACTGGCTAGCCCTTTGCCAAACATTCTGACATTTCCTCAAATGGTTAAACTGTAAGGTTACCATTTGATCCAGCATTTCCTCTCCTAGATACATACCTAAGAGAAATGAAAATATGTCCACACAAAAGGCTTGTACATGAGCGTTCATAAGGTATTATTCATAATAGCTAAATGATGGAAGCAACCCAAATGCTATCAGTTGAAAAATAAACAAAATATAGTATATCCATTCAATGGAATATTTATTCAGCTATAAAAAGGGATGAAATACAGATACAACATGGGGGAACCTCAAAAACATCAAGTGAACTAGTCAGTAACAAAAGACCCCATATTATATAATTTCATGTATATGAAGTGTCCAGAGGCAAATGTAGAGCAACATGAAGTAGATTAGAAGTAGTTTTGGACTAGCCCTAGGGCTGGAGCATATGGGGAAGATTTGAGAGTGATAGCTAAAGAGCACAGGGGTTCTTTTAGAGGTGATGAAAATTTCTATAATTGGTTTTGGTGACAGTTGCACAACTCTGAATATACTAAAAAACCACCGAATTGTGAGTTTTAAATGGGTGAATAATGTATCAATAAAGCTGTTGCAAAGAGAGAGAAAAAAAGAAAGGGGGGTGCCTGGGTGGCTCAGTGGGTTAAAGCCTCTGCTTTCAGCTCAGGTCATGATCTCAGGGTCCCTGGGATGGAGCCCCACGTCAGGTTCTCTGCTCAGTGGGGAGCCTGCTTCCTTTTCTATCTCTGTTTGCCTCTCTGCCTACTTATGATCTCTCTCTCTGTCCAATAAACAA
>PITA01006141.1:0-21807 GCA_004023965.1 Spilogale gracilis
GGCGGGGAGAGTGTAGTAGTAGAAAAACTGGTGAAATTTGAATGATGTCTGGAGTTTAGTTGATGTGTACCAAAGGGGTGCCTGGGTGGCTCAGGCAGTTGGGTGACCACTCTTGGTCTCAGCTCAGGTCTTGATCTCAGGGTCGTGGGTCTGAGCCTGTGATGGGCTCGGCGTTGGGTGTGGAGCCTACTTAAAAAAAGTCCCGTAGCACTGTTGGTGTTTTAGTTCCGACAAATGTACTGTGGTTACGTGAGATGTTAACAGTAGGAGAAAGTGAGTGAACGTTATAAAGAAACCTCTGGGGGCACCTAGGTGGCTCAGTTGGTTAAGTGACTGCCTTCGGCTCAGGTCATGATCCCAGAGACCCAGGATCGAGTTCCACATCGGGCTCCCTGCTCAGCAGGAAGCCTGCTTCTCCCTCCCCCCTGCTTGTGTTCCCTCTCTGGCTATGTTTCTCTCTGTCAAATAAATAAAATCTTTTAAATAAATAAATAAATAAATAAATAAATAAATAAATAAATAAATAAATAAATAAAACCTCTGTACTATCTTTCCAACACTTTTGCAAATCTAAACTATTCCAAAATGAAAGTGTTATTAAAAATTTTAAAGATGAGATAGGGATTTTTCAGATATACTAACACTGAAAGAATTCATCACCAGAGACCTATCCACAAGAAAGGTTTTAAGTCCCTGAGGCAACAGGAACACTACAATGGACTGGTATGTGTCGTCATGCCCTATGGGACTGAGAAACTGAACTTTAAATTTTATTCTAATTAAGATTTAAATTTAAATAGCCACATGTCTTCCCTCACCTCCATTAAAATTCATACACTGAAGCCTTAATCCCCAATGTATTGGTATTTAGGGTTGCTTCCTTTGGGAGGTAATTATGGTTATGCGAAGTTAAGAGGATTAGTGTCCTTATAAGAAGAGACACCAAAGAACTTACTCTCTTTCAACCAGTGCAAGTAGGGAGGACAAGCCATGTAAGTACACAGTGAGAAGCTAGCCATCTAAAACCCAAGGAGAGGGTCCTGACTACACAATGACCCTGTTGGCACCTTGGTCTTGGACTTCAGGTCTACAAAACTATAAGGAAATAAATTTATATTGTTTAAGCTACTTAGTTTATCATATTTTGCTATGGCAGCACAATCACACTGAGAAACACAATACCAGATATAAAGTTACACAAAAGATTGAAGAACTTCAAAAATGGAAAGTACACTGATAAACATATGACTCCTCTCTTTATCTTTAAAAAATAACTGATTGTTTAAACAAAATAGTAACAATGTATTAAGGGATTTATAATACTGTACAGATAAAACAAATGACAACAGTAACATAAAATGCAGATATGAGTAATAAAAATAAACTGTCACACAAGATGCTTGCATTAAAAATGAAGTGGTATAACATCATGAGATAAGACTATGATAAAAAATATGCATACTAAAATCTCTAAAAAAAACATTAAAATAACAGAGTTATAACTGGCAAGTCAAAAAGAGGGATAAAATGATTAATCCCAAAGATCCAGAAAGAGTCAAAAAAAAAAACCCACAAAGAACAGATGGAATAAACTGAATACAAATAGCAAGATGGCAGACTCTAATCTAACCACATCGATAATCACTTAAAATGTGAATGTTCTATACAACAAAACTAAAAGCAGTGATGGTCAGACTGGATAAAAAAGCAAGACTCAACCACATATGCTAAGTATAAGAAATTCACTTTAAATATAAAGATCCAAATAGATTTAAAAAAAGAGGATGGGGGGAAACAGCCAGATGACAAATCAAAAGCAAGCTTAATGGTCACAACATAATGAATGTAACAACAAAGAAAGCAAACACAAGCACAAGGCCAGCACTAACAAAAAGCCATCCAGCAAAGTGACAGAAAAATCTGTGAAGAATTCTACACTGAGTTAACTAGACTGACACACCTATAACATAATGATCACTTGAAAAGTTCGTAATGGTTTTCATTCATTTGAAGTACTGAGACTACTCAAAAGGTTTTTTTTTAATTTTATACGCCTAGGTTTTGATGTTTAAAACTCATTTTGAGGGACACAAGGGTGGTACAGTCAGGTAAGCATTCAACTCCTGGTTTCAGCTCAGGTCATGATCTCCGGGTGGTGGGATAGTGCCCCCATTCAGGCTCCCTGCTTAGAGAGGAGTCCGCTTGAGATTGTTTCTCTCCCTCTGCCTTTGCCCCTCCCCACTGTGCTCTCTCAAATAAATAAATCTTTAAAAAATAACTCATTTTGAGGAAGAAAACCGCTTTGCTTTGCTTTAAAGCAACTAAACATTGTTAATTGTACTTGTACAGTATTAAAAGCTTTATCATACAGTAAATAGAGAAATTCCATCTAGAAAAGATAAACTGCTTTTCCAGAATTATGGTTGTGACATATTTTCAATTAGTTTGCATATATTAATGTGTAATTGACAGAAAAAAACTTTCATTTTAAAAACTATTTGTATAGGGGTGCCTGGGTGGCTCAGTCGTTGAACGTCTGCCTTTAGCTCAGGTCATGGTCCTGGAATCTCAGGATCGAGCCCCACATTGGGCTCCCTGCTCAGCAGGAAGCCTGCTTCTCCCCTCTCTCACTTCCCCTCTGCTTGTGTTCCCTCTCTAGCTTTGTTTCTCTGTCAAATAAGTAAATAAAAATCTAAAAAAAAAAAAACCTACTTGTACAAACCTTTTTTCCCCCAACTGTTGTGGGTTTTGAGCAGTTTTTAAAATGTTGGATTTACAGGCTATCCTTTCACTCATTATGAAGTTTTGTAGAAGGTAAAGAACTTTACGGAGACACCTGGGTGGCTCAGTAGGATAAGCAACCCACTCTTGGTTCCAGCTCTAGTCATGATCTCAGGATCATGAGATTCAGCCCCACGCTCAGTGCAGAGTCTGTTTGTCCCTCTCCCTCTGCTCTCCCCAGTGCTCTCTCTCTAAATAAAATCTTTCTTTTTTTTTTTAAGATTTTATTTATTTGACAGAGAGAAACACAGCCAGAAAGGGAACACAAACAGGAGGGAATGAGAGAGGGAGAAGCAGGCTTCTCACTGAGCAGGGAGCCAGATGTGGGGCTCAATCCCAGGACCCGATCCAAAGGCAGAAGCTTAATGACTGAGCCATCCAGGAGCCCCACAGAATAAAACCTTCTTTTAAAGAAATGTTATTATAAAGTGTTACATTTACATAAGTACTGATAAACTCCTTTACCAAAAGTTCATTTTAATCTCCCACTCTACACTGTTACATTACCTTGCTTCTCTTTAACAATGTATAGTTTTTATGTCTTTCTGTAACGTAACCAGGTACTCAACTAAAGTTGAAGTAACAACTGTACAAAGTACAAAAACCTGAAGATAATTTAGTTTTGTAACTGGATATTGAGTAAAATCACATGACTTTCCTTTCTATAGAGAGCAGAATGGTTATACACAGGAATTAGTCTGGTTTAGGGTTATAAACCTTCTTGAAATGAATCATTTAAGATCCCTGTAAGTACTAGTAGATAAAATTTAAAACAAAACGAAATATCTGTTTTTGAGAAATGTCTCAACTTTTTTAAAAAGATTTATTTATTTGAGAGAGAGGAAGAGCACACACGTGAGAGTGCAGGAAAGAGAATCAGAGAGGGAGAGAGAGCCCTAAGCCGACTCTACACTGAGCACAGAGCCCAAAATGTGGCTCATCTCACAACCCTGAGATATGACATGAGTTAGGCATAAAAGCATCTGCACCACCCAGCCACCCTGAGAAATGTTTCAACTTTCTAAATTTTCTTTTTTCTCAAATAAAATTCATTAAGGAAGTCATGGAAGTAGTATTTTCTTATTAGGGGAAAAAAATCAATCTGGGTCGCTTGTATAGTAAACCTAAGTAAATACCACATTAAAAAAGTAACCTATTTAAAAACATGCCTATATAGGGGCGCCTGGCTGGCTCAGTTGGTTAAGCCACTGCCTTCAGCTCAGGCCATGATCCTGGAGATCTGGGATCGAGCTCCACATCGGGCTCCCTGCTCAGCAGAAAGCCTGCTTCTCCCTCTCTCACTCCCCCACTTGTGTTCCTTCTCCCAGTATGTCTCTGTCAAATCTCTAAAAAATCTTTTAAAAATCTTTTAAAAAGTATTAAAACTCTTTAAGAAAAATCAATTCTATGCATATATTCTAGCAACAAAAAAACCTAAAACTTTGAAAGAATCCAATATACAAAAACATCAATGTCGGGTTAAATCTGACAGAATATGTGAAAGTTCTTAACACTGAAAACCACAAAATATTACTGAGAGAGATTAGAAATGACCCTAAAGAAATGGAGACATATACCTTATTCATTGGCCAGAAGTCTCCATATTAAGGTATCAATTCTCCCTCAAATTAATCTATAAATTCAACACGTTTCGATCAAATCCCTAACCAAATGTTTCTAGAATTGGCAAACTGATTTCAAAATTCATATAGAAATGCAAAGGAACTGGGGTGCCTGGGTGGCTCAGCTGGTTAAGCTTTGAATCAGGTCAGGATCTGGGAGTCCTGGGATTGAGCTCTATGTTGGGCTCCCTCCCTCTTCCTCTGCCTGCCACTCCCCTTGCTTGTGCTCTTTCTCTGTGTCAAATACATAAATAAATAATCTTTAAAAAAAAAAAAAAGAAGAAGAAGAAAAGAAATGTAAAGGAACTAGAATAGCCAAAAAGAACTAACAGAGATCAAAGAGGACTAACACTACTTGGTTTCAAAAAGTTATAGTAATCAAAGCAGCATGACAGACTGACTTAGATAGACAAAAGTAACAGTGGGCTGGGCTCCCTGCTCTACGGGAAGCCTGTTTCTCCCTCTCTCACTCCCCCTGCTTGTGTTTCCTCTCTAGCTTTGTTTCTCTGTCAAATAAATAAAATATTTTTAAAAATAAATAAAGATTAATGGACTAAAGTCTAGAAGTAAATTCACATATAAAAAACATGACTGATTTTAAACACAGGTGCAATAGTAAAGTGAAGAAAGAATAGCCTTTCCCACCTATGGCGCTAAAAAAAATTGACTACGATGTGGGGAAAAAATGAACATGGAGTCATATTACATCACATATAAAAATTAACTCAAGGGGCGCCTGGGTGGCTCAGTTGGTTAAGCGACTGCCTTCGGCTCAGGTCATGATCCCGGAGACCCAGGATCGAGCTCCACATCGGGCTCCCAGCTCCGTGGGGAATCTGCTTCTCCCTCTGACCTCCCCTCTCATGCTCTCTCTCACTCTCTCAAATAAATAAATAAAAATCTTAAAAAAAAAAAAAAAAGATTTTATTTACTTATTTGACAGAGAGAAACACAGCTGGAGAGGGAACACAAGCAGGGGAAGTGAGAGAGGGAGAAGCAGGCTTCCTGCCAAGCAAGGAGCCTGATATGGAACTGATCCTGGGACTCTGGGATCACCACCTGAGCCAAAGGCAGACACCTCATGATTGAGCCACCCAGGCACCCCAAGTTAAGCAGTTTCTAACATATACCACCAAAAACGTAATCCATATAAGAACAAATTGATAAATAGACATCATTACAATTAATAACATCCGGTATTCAAAATATTAAGAGAATGAGAAGACAAGCCATGAACTTGGAGAAATATTTGAAAAGCATATAATGAATGACTTGCAGCTAGAATATATAAAGAAGTCTCAAAACTCAATAATGAAACAACCAACCCCATTCAAAAATAGATAAAAAGCCTGAACACTTCACAAAAATACATTTATGGATGGCAAATAAGCACATGAAAAGATGTACAAACAAAAATGTTTTCCCACATTAGGGCAAACACTCTTGAAACAAATGGAAAGACCAGAAGTCTCAACAGATAAAAAGAAGCTATAAGAAAGCTATAAATGAATATTCTATAATACAATAACCAAAATAAAACATTCATTGGATGGGCTCAAGAGCTGAATGCAGGGTGCCTGGCTGGCTCAGTCAGAGGAGCATGCAACTCCTGATCTCAGGGTCATGAGTTCAAGCCCCATGTTGGGGGTAGAGATCTTTTAAAAAAAAAAAAAAAATAGTTTTAGTCTGTAGGTATTTTTAGAATAAATGCTAAAACAAAGTCTTTTTTTTTTTTTCAGAGATTTTATTTTATTTATTTGACAGAGAGAAACATAGCCAGGGAGGGAGCACAAGCAAGAGGAGTGAGAGAGGGAGAAGCAAGCTTCCTGCCAAGCTGGCAGCCCAATGTGGAGCTCGATCCCGGATCTCTGGGATCATGACCTGAGCCGAAGGCGGTCACTTAACCATCTGAGCCACCCAGGTGCCCTTAAAACAAAGTCTTTTAAAAAAAATGCACAGAAATAGAGGTTTAGAGGTTTTAAACTATTCCATTTCTTTATTGGATATAGGAATAATTCAAGTCGTGTTTTTTTTCTTGAGTAAATTTTGGTAGTTTGCTTTTCAGGAATTTATCTGTTTCTCAGTTGTTGAATTTATATACACGGAGTTTTTGTAATATTCCTATATTATCCTTTTCGTGTTTTAGTGTCTGAAATGGTTCCCTCCTTCATTCCAATATTTTTCTTTTTCTCTGTCAGTTCGGTTAGAAGTTTATTTTCTTTATTGATCTTATAAAGAACCATGAAGAACTTCCTTTAGCATTTCTTTTAAAGCAAGTCTTTTGATGACAAATTGTTCTATTTCCTACAGCTGAGAATGTCTTTATTTTACCATTATTCCTGAGGAATGTTTTTGTTGGATATAGTATTCTCAGTTGACACTTCTTTTCATTTTTCACTTTTAAGAAAGTTGTTCTATTCCTTTCTGGCTTCCAGAGTTCCTGATAAGAAATTTGGAGTCCCTTGATCATTTTGCTTTATTTATGTAATAATGCTGTTTTACCCTGGTTGCTTTCAAGACTTTTTTCATCACCTCTGATTTTCAGCACTTTGGTTATGGTGTGTCTGGATGTGGATTTCTTTGAATTTATTTCTTTTTGTTAGATTTAGCGATTATTTCTTCAAGTATGTTTTGCACTATGTATCCTTTCTCTCCTTTTCTTCAGGGACTCATAACACAAATCTTGTAGTTTCTGATATTGTCCTGTGGGTTCCTGAGATCCTGTTTATTTATTGTTATTTTTAAAGATTTTATTTACTTGAGAGAGAAGGGGCACACAAGCCGGGGGAGGGGCAGAGGGAGAAGCATAGTCCCGCTGAGCAAGGAACCTCCTCATGTGGGGCTCCATCCCAGAACCCTGGGATCATGACCTAAGCCAAAGGCAGAAACTTAACCAACTGAGCCACCCTGGGGTTGCTCTGTTTATTATTTTGTAGTCTTTTTTTCCTCTATGTTGTTTAGATTGCATGATTTGTAGCTTCAAGTTCTAGGACTCTTAGGTCTGTCATCTCCATTTAGTTCTTTTTTTTTTTTTTTTAAAGATTTTATTTATTTGACAGAGAGAAACACAGCTAGAGAGGGAACACAAGCAAGGGGAGTGAGAGAGGGAGAAGCAGGCTTCCCGTCGAGCAGGGAGCCTGATATGGGGCTCGATCCCATGGCCCAAGCCGAAGGCAGTCGCCCAGCCAACTGAGCCACCCAGGCGCCCCTAAACCTATTTATTAAAAACTAATTTGGAGGGCGCCTGGGTGGCTCAGTGGGTTAAAACCTCTGTTTTCTGCTCAGGTCATGATCTCAGGGTCCTGGGATGGAGGCCCCACATCAGGCTCTCTGCTCAGCAGGGGGCCTGCTTCCTCCTCCTCTCTCTGCCTGCCTCTCTGCCTGCTTGTGATCCCTCTCTCTCTCTGTCAAATAAATAAATTAAAAAAAAAACAAAACAAAAACAAAAACTAATTTGTAGGGGCACCTAGGTGGCTCAGAGGGTTAAGCCTTTACTTTCGGCTCAGGTCATGATCTCAGGGTCCTGGGATCGAGTCCCACATCGGGCTCTCCACTCAGCGGGGTGTCTGCTTCTCCCTCTTTCTCTGCCTGCCTCCCCCTCTCTTTCTCTGCCTGCCTCTCTGCCTATTTGTGATCTCTCTGTCAAATAAATAAATAAAAATCTTTAAAAAAAAAAAAAAACTGAACTAATTTGTAGGGACACCTGGGTGGCTCAGTGGGTTAAAGCCTCTGCCTTCAGTTCAGGTCATGATCTCAGGGTCCTGGGATCGAGGCCCACATGGGGCTCTCTGCTCGGCAGGGAGCCTGCTTCCCCCTTTCTCTCTGCCTGCCTCTCTGCCTACCTGTGATCTATCTTTCGGTCAAATAAATAAAATCTTAAAAAAAAAAAACAAAAACTAATTTGTAGCCCAGTTTCATGAGTAAGTTCTACTAACCTTAAAGACTCTTAAAGACAATTCCTTTACTATATAGACTGCGGTAGGACAATGGAAGGTGAATAAATCTCTTCCTATTTGATAGCTCAAACCAGATACTAAAATCTAATATAGTACAAAACAAGACAATTATACAAAACCAATGAAACTAGGAATACAGATAAAAAATAATACATTGAGAAAGCAAATACAATATTATGTTAACATAATACATCATGACCAAGTAAAATTTACTCCAGATTGCAAAGATGTCCCAAAATTAGAAAATATATTAATATAATACATAATATTAACTGGTTAAAGGAGAAAAATATAACATCATCTTGTAGGTAATGAAAAGGCATCTGATTAAATATCCATTCTTAAAAATACTAGTATTATATAAGCATTGAAGAATATTTCTGAAAAATAAAGAATAGAAATATGAAAGAAAAAACAAAGTATCTGAATAGTTTACAATTAATTTCAAGTCAAAACAAAGATGTATTCAATCACTGAAATCAATCAACATTATTCTGGAAGCTAAAGTTAATGCAATGAAACAAACAACGAAGAAAGGCAAAAATACTAGAAAGGAAAGGGGAAAATAATCATTAGCAGATATAAGTGACTACCTAAAAAATGCAAGAGAATCAACAGAACTACTATTTCAAAAATCTGTAATGGATCAATGGGACAAAACAGAAAATCCAAAAACAAACCTATTTATAGACAAGATTTTAGTTCACAAAAAAGATATAACTTCAAGTCTTCAGAGAAATGATTATTGAAAAATGCTGGTAAAAACATGTAACCACCGATACTGGTTTTTAATATACATGTACTGGGTTTTTTTTTTTTTTTTTTAAGATTTATATTTATTTGAGAGAGAAGAGCGACAGAACACATGAGCAGGGGAGAGGGACAGAGAAGGGGAGAGAAACAGACTCCCTGATGAGTCAGAAGCCCCACACAGCACTAGATCCCAGGACCCCGAGATCATGACCTGGGCCAAAGACAGATACTTAACAGATTGAGCCAACCAGATGCCCCTATGTGTACACACAACTGTAGTAAAACTGCAAGAAAAGCATGGAAAGCTAAAACAAATACAGTGGTTACCTCTACCTGGGTGGAAAGGGATGTAGCTGGTAGGGGTCATACTAAGTCAAGAGAACGTCTAAGGTAGTAAATACAGTTGTTCAGATTATTTTTTAAAATTCCATGGGAGGGGCGCCTGGGTGGCTCAGTTGGTTAAGCCACTGCCTTCAGCCCAGGTCATGATCCTGGAGTCCCGGGATCGAGTCCCGCATCAGGCTCCCAGCTCCACGGGGAGTCTGCTTCTCCCTCTGAACTTCTCCCCTCTCATGCTTTCTCTCATTCTCTCTCAATAAATAAATAAAATATTTTTAAAAACCAAAAAACTCCATGGGAATCTATCTGGATATTCTCTCCCTCTGCCCCTTCTCCCATTCATGTGCTCATTCTCCCTCTCTCTTAAATAGATCAACAAATCTTAAAAAAAAAGAAAAGCTTCTGCACAGCTGAGGGAAAAAATTAACAAAACTAAAAGGCAACCTACTGAATGGGAGAAGATATTTGCAAATGACATATCTGATAAAGGGTTAGGTATCCAAAATATATAAAGCTGTTTCAGCTCAATACCCAAACACCAAATTATCCAATTAAAAAATGTGCAGATGACATGAACAGACATTTCTCCAAGAAGACATCCAGAGGGCCAACAGAGAAATGACAAGATGCTCAACATCACTCATCATCAGGGAAATACAGAACAGAAACTATAATGAGATATTACCTCACACCTGTCAGAATGGCTAAAATCAAAAGCACAAGAAACAACAAGTGTTGGCAAGGAGGTGGGAAAAAAGGAACCTTCTTGTATTGTTGGTAGGAATGCAAACTGGTACAGATGCAGTGGAAAACAGTGCGTGGGTACCTCAAAAAGTTAAAAATAGAACTAGCCTTCAATCCAATAATCATGCTACTGGTTATTTATCCAAAAAAATACAAAACACTAATTCAAAGGGATATATGCACTCCTGTATTCACAGCAGCACTATTTACAATAGCCAAATGATGAAAGCAGCTCAAGTGTCCGTCCATCAAGAAAAATGGATAAAGAACATGTGATACACACATATACATATACACAGACACACACACACAATGGAATATTATTTAGCCATAGAAAAGAATGGATCTTGCCATCTGCAATGCCATAGATAGAGCTAAAGAGTATAATGCAAATTAAATAAGTCAGTCACACAAAGACAAATACCATATGATTTCACTCATATGTGGGATTTAATAAATAAAATAAATGAGCAAAGGGGAGAGGGGGAGAGAGAGAGAGAGAGAGAGAGAGAGAGAGAGAGAGAGAAACCCAGAAACAGACTCTTAACTATAGAGAACAAACTGATAGTTACCACAGGGGAGGTTGGCGGGGGGGAAGGGGAGTGCGTGCATGGATTTGGATGAAATCACTGATGGGGACTTAAAAAAAACAAAAACTGCAGCACTTGGGTGGCTCAGTCAGTTAAGCATCTGCCTTTGGCTCAGGTCATGATCCCAGGGCACTGGGATCGAGCCTCTCACTGGGCTCCCTGCTCAGCAAGAGGCCTGTTTTCTCCTCCCTCTGTCTGCTGTTCCCCCTTGCTTGTGTTCTTTCTCTGTCTCTGTGATATAAACATAATCTTTAAAAAAAAATGATTTATATTTTATGGGCTCTCCTGTATAACACACAGTTGACAATTTTTTTAAAATTTATGAGCTAAATCTATATGTTGTTATAAAAAGACCGGCAAGAAATAAGTAAAGAAGCACAGCAGCATATGTAGCATGATTCATTTCCTGTGAAAGATTTTATTGATGGTATATTCATAAAGAATTGGAGGAAGAATACAGAAGAAATTATTGCCTTATATTAAATGTACACTGACTGAGATATATGCCATCATTACGTACCTTTCTATTTTGTCTTCGAACAGTTTTAAACTG
The DNA here is from genome assembly GCA_004023965.1 of Spilogale gracilis. Classification (NCBI taxonomy): domain Eukaryota; kingdom Metazoa; phylum Chordata; class Mammalia; order Carnivora; family Mephitidae; genus Spilogale; species Spilogale gracilis. The sequence goes on from PITA01006141.1 coordinate 11,339, forward strand.
TTTTTATTTTGTTTTAGCATGTATATAACAACAAATCTCTGTGTGTTTGTGTATAACTATTATATTTTTGTAAATATTAAGACAGGTTATTCAAGTTGTAGAACTGATGGACTCTTTTGTTTTCTTCTTTAAACTTTTTTTTTTTTTTTAAGATTTTATTTATCTGACAGAGAGAAACATAGCCAGAGAGGGAACACAAGCAGGGGTAGTAAGAGAGGGAGAAGCAGGCTTCCCACCGAGCAGGGAGCCCGATGTGGGACTCGAACCTGAGTCTCCGGGATCACGACCTGAGCCAAAGGCAGTCACTTAACCAATTGAGCCACCCAGGCGCCCCTAAACTTTCTTTATATCTTTCTTAAAAAAGAACTACTTAGACAAAATTCTAATTAAAAACTAGACTATAAGGAAATTCAAAAAAATACACCAATACCAGGCACCTGGGTGGCTCAGTGGGTTAAAGCCTCTGCCTTCGGCTCAGGTCATGATCCCAGGGTCCTAGGATCGAGGCCTACATCAGGCTCTCTGCTCAGCAGGGAGCCTGTTCCCTCCTCTCTCTCTGCCTGCCTCTCTATTTGTGATCTCTGTCAAGTAAATAAATAAAATCTTAAAAAAAAAATACACCAATAAAGATGTGAAAAGATGTTCAATTTTCCTAATATTAAAAATTTACAACATCCTGATTTTCAAATTGGAGGAAAAAACGTAGTAAGTCTTGGCAAGAAACAAGGCAACTAAAATACTACTGATGAGAATATAAATAAGAACAGACTGTGAAGGTTCTAATGGAGCATACCATATTAATATTCTAAACTAATCTCGTAGAGACTAGACAATCAAAGATTTTTAAGTAAGCAAATACAAAAATCTAAAATCTGAATTCTTGGGATGTCTGGGTAGTTCAGTCAGTTAAGTATCTGCGGTCCTGGGATCAAGCCCCACCTGGCACTGCTTCTCTCTCTGCCCCTCCTGTGCCTGCTCTGCTCTCTTGCACTATCACTCTGTCTAAAATAAATAAAATCTTTAAAAAAAAATAATAAAACCTGAATTCTTAAGAAAAAGTTAGGATATGGGGCACCTGGGTGGCTCAGAGGGTTAAGCCTCTGCCTTCAGCTCAGGTCATGATCTCAGGATCCTGGGATCAAGCCCTACGTTGGGCTCTCTGCTCAGCACGGAGCCTGCTTCCCCCTCTTTCTCTGCCTGCCTCTCTGCCTATTTGTGATCTCTGTCAAATAAATAAATAAAATCTTTAAAAAAAAAAAAAAAAGAAGTTAGAATAAACTAAGTGAAATAGGAGAAAAAAATTTCAGTAGGGAAAAACATAAAGGTAGACAAGCAAGTTAAGAGTCTGTCACGAGAACTCAAATGACAGATGATCAAGAAAAGAAATGGAAATAGAAGAGGAAGAATGATCTGAGTGTCAGCCCAAGAGGTACCTGAGTGGTGCAGTGAGTTAAGCATCTGACTCTTGATTTCAGCTCAGGTGATGATTTCAGGATTGCAGGACTGAGTCCTATGTCTCGGGGTCTGGGATGAGCATGGATTTTTCTCCCTCCCTCTACTTCTGCCCCTTTTGTTCTCTCTTAATAAACAAAATCTTTAAAAAAAAAAAAATCATGGGTGGTTCAGTCAGTGAAGTGGCTGTCTTCAGCTCAGGTCATGATCTCGGAGTCCAGGGATCAAGGCCCACATTGTACTCACACCCTGCTCAGCAGGGAACTTGCTTCTCCCTCTCACTCTGCACTGCCCCACACATACTCATGCAATCTTTCTGATACAAACAAAAACAAAAGAAATAGGAATGAATTAAAGATAATTCTGAGCTCTATAACAAGATAATGAGTGGTTTTACCTAATATCAAACACGTTAAAAGAGGGGCGCCTGGGTGGCTCAGTTGGTTAAGCGACTGCTTTGGCTGGGGTCATGATACAGGAGACCTGGGATAGAGTCCCATATCGGGCTCCCTGCTCGGCGGGAAGCCTGTTTCTCCCTCTCCCCTGCTTGTGTTCCCCCTCTGGCTGTGTTTCTCTCTGTCAAATAAATAAAAAATCTTAAAAAAAAAAATGCGTTAAAAGATAAAGTAAAAAGAGACGTGAGGGCGCCTGGGTGGCTCAGTGGGTTAAAGCCTCTGCCTTTGGCTCAGGTCATGATCCCAGAGTCCTGGGATCGAGACCCGCATCGGGCTTTCTGCTTAACAAGGAGCCTGCTTCCTCCTCTCTCTCTGCCTGCCTCTCTGCCTACTTGAGATCTGTCTCTGTCAAATTAATAAATAAAATCCTTAAAAAAAAAGAGAGAAGTGAACTTGGAAGAAAAAACAATGACTTAGTTCACTGCTTTCCCGGATGTGACCTACAGACAAGGGGAAATCTCTAAGGAAGAAATGGAAAGGGGTACCTGGGTGGCTCAGTCATTAAGCCTAGGCCTTCGGCTCAGGTCATGATCCCAGAGTCCCAGGATTGAGCCCTTCATCGGACTCCCTGCTCAGCAGAAAACCTGCTTCTCCCTCTCACTCCCCTTTGCTTGTGTTCCCTCTCTAGCTGTGTTTCCCTCTGCCAAATAAATAAAATCTTTAAAAAAAAAAAAAAGGAAAAAGAAATGGTAAAAAGGAACAAAGGACAGATGTTAAGAGTTAAAGCAGCACTGTCCAATAAAACTTTCCATAATGAGGAAAAGGTTCTTTCGCTGCGACATCTAATACAGCAAACACTAGGCTCATGTGGCTTTGATCACTTGAAATACAACAGCTCAACAGATTAAATTAATTAAATTTTAATTAATTCAAATTTAAATAGCTACAGATGGCTCACTGCTACCACACTAGACAGAGTACATCTAGATATTTAATAACATTTACATTCTCTTTCTCTCTTTCTAGACACATAAAAATTAACATTTACATTTGACTTACATTATTCTGATAGTTTAAAAATACCACCTTGGGTTAAAATATTACAGGAACTATGAGGAAGTGTGATCTATCCTCAGGCAAACAGTAATTATCCTTAATTCCATTTACAAATCAAAATGAAGCTGAGTAAAAAAATTGCATGCTCTGGGGCACCTAGCTGGCTCAGTAGGTTAAGCGTCTGCCTTCAGCTCAGGTCATGATCCCAGAGTCCCAGGACTGAGCCCCACATCAAGCTCCCTGCTCAGTGGGGAGTCTGCTTCTCCCTCTGCCTCTCACCCTGTCCATGCTCTCTCTCACTCTATCAAACAAATAAATAAATAAATCTTAAAAAAAAAAAACTGCATGCTCGGCAAGTTGGCATTAAAGTATAGATGCAAAACAAACCAGTCACCGAGAAGGCATAGTTTGAGACCTAGAGCTCTACTCTTCAGAATACTGACCTCTCCATCACTATCAGATATCACAATGAATGCATCTTCAAGTCTCCGTTTCCTCTTCAGATTGACAGAACTGGCAGTTTCTGCATCTCTCTTCTCCAGGTTCTGAGCTTCAGAGGCTTCTTTAATTTTTTTCTTTCTCCGTGGCATTCTTTTGTCTGAAACACAGGGTAAGTAATTTACTTCAAGTATAAGTTTTCCAGATACTATTTGTAACTTAGTCATGTAACAGAAAAAGGTTTCCATCCAGAAGAAGTAAAATGACTTCTGAACATTTCCACTACTCATTAAAATTATAATTTTTCTATTTAAGAAACTATGTCTGGATGTTTCTCATCTCTGTAGGGACATTTCAATAGAAAAAGAACAATTTATCCTAGTTCCTTAAATATTAACTTAGATAACGGGTTATCTTTTTTTTCTTTAAGATTTTATTTATTTGACAGAGAGAAACACAGCCAGAGAGGGAACACAAGCAGGGGGAGTGAGAGAGGGAGAAGCAGGCTTCCTGCTGAGCAGGGAGCCCGATGTGGGACTCGATCCCGGGTCTCCGGGATCATGACCCGAGCCGAAGGCAGTCGCCTAACCAACTGAGCCACCCAGGTGCCCCACTGGTTATCTTTTTTAAGATTTACTTATTTATTTGAGAGAGAGAGCATGCACATGCAATTGTACATGTGAGTGGGGGAAGGGGCAAAGGAAGAGAATCTTCAAGTGGACTCCTCACTGAGCACAGAGCCCAATGTGGGACTCCATCTCATAACCCATGCTAACCTGAACTGAAACCAAGAGCCAGACACTCAACCAGTGACTCAACTGAGCCACTCAGAATCCCCAGATAACTGGCTCTCTTGACTACGTATTATAATTCACATTAAAAAGGATTTTTTTCAACAACAATGTCCTTGATAAAGGACATCTAGAAAAAAAAACACAGTTAATATCATACTTAAAGGTAAAAGACTGAATGCTTTCTTCTTAAGACAGGATGAACATTATCTTGGAGGTTCTAGGCAGGTCAATTATGCAAAAAGACAAGACATCCAAATGGGAAGGAAGAAGTAAAACTATCATCATTTGCAAATGACATGATCTTGTATTTTAAAAAACACTAAAAATGGGAGTCTGGGTGGCTCAACCGGTTAAGTATCCAACTCTTGATTTTGGCTGGGGTCATCATCTCAGGGTCCTGGGATCAAGCCCTGCACTGGTCTCCACACTCAGCAGGGAGTCAGCTTGGGGATTCTCTCTCTCCTTCTGCCCCTCCCCCCCTCCCCTGCGGGTGCCTTCTCACTCTCTAAGATCAATTGAAAGATTTTAATAAAAATAAAAAATAAAAATAAAAAACACCAAGAACTCCACTTAACTAATGAAGAAGCTCAAAAAGACTGCGCCATGAAGTCAATATACAAAAAAATCAATTGTACTGTTATCCACTAGCAATAAATAATCAAAAAATGATGGGCACCTGGGTAGCTCAGTGGATTAAAGCCTCTGCCTTCAGCTCAGGTCATGATCTCAAGGTCCTGGGATGGAGGCCCACCATCAGGCTCTCTGCTCAGCAGGGAGCCTGCTTCCTCTTCTCTCTCTGCCTGCCTTTCTGCCTACTTGTGATCTCTCTCTTTGTCAAATAAATAAAAATAAAACCTTAAAAAAAATTTTTTTAAATAATCCAAAAACGAAATTTTAAAAATCCCATTCTAGGAGCGCCTGGCTGGCTCAGTCGGTAGAGCACCTGACTCTTGACCTCAGGCTCTTGAGTTCAAGACCTACACTGGGTGTAGAGATTACTTAAAAAAATAAAATCTTTGGGTGCCTGGGTGGCTCAGTGGGTTAAATCCCCTGCTTTCAGCTCAGGTCATGATCTCAGGGTCCTGGGATGGAGGCCCACATCTGGCTCTTTGCTCAGCAGGGAGCCTGTTTCCTCCTCTCTCTCTGCCTGCCTCTCTGCCTACATGTGATCTCTTTCTCTGTCAAATAAATAAAATAAAATAAAATCTTTAAGGGCACCTTAATCTTTAAGGTAACACCACCTGGGTGGCTCAGTTGGTTAAGCAACTGCTTTCGGCTCAGGTCATGATCCCAGAGACCCGGGATCGAGCCCCACATGGGGCTCCCTGCTCAGCAGGAAGCCTGCTTCTCCCTCTCTCAGTCCCTCTGCTTGTGTTCCCTCTCTAGCTGTGTTTCTCTCTGTCAAATAAATAAATAAAATCTTTAAAATAATAATAAAAATTAAATTAAATTAAAAAATAAAATCTTTAAGGGCACCTGGTTGGCTCAGTTGGTTAAGCATCTGACACTTGATTTCAGCTTAGGTCATGATCTCAGGGTCATGAGATCAAGCCCCATGTCAGGCCCTGCACTGGATATGAAACTTGCTAAAGATTCTCTCTCTCCCTCTCTGTCTGCCCAACCCCTGCCAATTCACACACACTCTCTCCTTCTCTCTCAAAAATAAAATGAAATGTTTAAAAAAATAGGAAAAAATTAAATTCAATTTCTAATAGCATCAAAAATAATAAAATTCTTAGGAATAAATTTAACAAAATAAGTGCAAGACTTGCAAGTGAAACATAAAAGCATTGTTGAAAGAAGGGTCCAGTTCAAGGTAACACCAGAAAGGGCACCTGGGTGGCTCAGTTGGTTGGGCAACTGCCTTCAGCTCAGGTCATGATCCCAGAGATCCGGGATCGAGTCCCGCATTGGGCTCCCTGCTCGGCAGGAAGCCTGCTTCTCCCTCTCTCACCCCCCCTGCTTGTGTTCCCTCTCTGGCTGTGTTTCTGTCAAATAAATAAAATCTTAAAAAAAAAAAAAAAAAAGGTAACACCAGAAGATACTGAATTAACCCCCTGCTATGGACACACCCAATTTACAAATACATATGCAACAAATTCTAAAATAAACCTAAAGCCTGGCAGAGCAACCCACTCACAAATGAGAGGGAAATCACATTAAAGAAAGTAGGTAAGGTTAAGAGACAATCTCATAAACCCCACCTGAGGCACAACAACCCACAATGGGGAGGGAACTCAACCCAGGAGCTTCTCCCTGAGGAGAAACAGGTTTGAACCCCATATGTGGCAACACAACTTTTAAGACTTACCTGAGAAATAAGCCCCCTAAACATCTAGCTTTGAAAGCCAACTGAGCTTGTATCCACAAGACTCCTAAAACTAAAATTGAAAAGTTCTCAAAAAGCTGACATGCAAATTCATGCACCCCAGAGCTCAGCACAAAGGCAGCCAACTGAAAAGCACCCAGACCTTCTGTGAAAAAGGCTTATTTACTTATCTTAAAGCATCAGCCTGAGAGGCAAGCATCTAATTCAACATACATAGGTGCCTACTGAAGTATTCCAAAGACAGAGGCCAGCAGGCACTATCTTTGCATCTCCCACTGCCTCACTCAAGCTCACCAGTATCTCCCAGAAAGGAGTTTGTATCCTTGTGTGACACTCCAATTTTTATAGCTTCTTCCCAGGAGATATTCCCAGATCACCTGCCTCTGGGGGCCACCAGAGCTTATGCTGACAGTCCTGCAGGACTCTGTGTATTTGTATACTGTAAAAGCTACAGCCTGAGAGTCCGGCTTCCAATTAGCCTTAATCTACATGGTAACTGAATTCCTCCCTTTTGGGCCACTGACAGTTCTCGGCATAACTTCAAGTGCTGGGAGCCACTAAAAACATAGTAGGCTGCTTGGATAACCACAAGGGTTTGAGAGACCGCTAAATACTAAGGCAAGTTAAAAGATTAGGTTCACCTCCCACATAAGATCACTCTTTCAAAACCTGGAGAGCTACTAGTTGTTGTTTTTTTTTCCCTCAATTATTTTAACTTAAATTCCCTTAATTAACATATGATGTACTATTTGTTTCAGGGGTAGAGGTCTGTGATTCATCAGTCTTATATAATACCCAGTGCTCATTATAACACATACCTTCCCCAACATCTATCTCCCAGCCACCCTATCCCCCGACCCCCTCCCCTCCAGCAACCCTCCAGTTTGTTTACTAAGATTAAGGGTCTTTTATGGTTTGTCCCTCTCGGGTTTCATCTTGTTTCATTTTTTTCCTCTCATCCCCTATGATCCTCCCCTTATTTTTTAAATTCTATATATCGGTGATATGTAGAAAGATATAATATCATATGATAACTGTCTTTCTCTGACTTATTTTGCTTAGCAAAATACCCTCTAGTTCCATCCACATTGTTGTAAATGGCAATATTTTTTTTTCATGGCCCCAAGAGTTGCTGTCTAATGCACAGAATCAACATGGACAGTAAAGAAAGTGAAAAAAAAGTGGAATATGTTCTAATTGAAAAGAATTAGATAAAATTTCAGAAAAACACCTTAACAAAAAAAAAGAGAGATAAGTGATTGACCTAACAAAGGAGTTCAAAATAATGGTCATGCATCCAAGTGGCCAACAGACACATGAAAAAGTACTCAACATCACTCAGCATCAGAGAAATATCAAATCAAAACCACAATGAGATGCCACCTCACATCGGTCAGAATGGCTAAAATTAACAAGTCAGCAAACGACAGATGTTGGTAAGGATGCACAGAAAGGGGAACCCTCCTACACTGTTGGCTGGGATACAAGCTGGTACGGCCACTCTGGAAAACAGTATGGAGGTTCCTCAAGAAAGTTGAAAACAGAGCTACCCTATGACCCAGCAATTGCACTACTGGGTATTTACCCCAAAGATACAAATGTAGTGATCTGAAGGGGCACCTGCACCCAATGGTTATGGCAGCAATGTCCACAATAGCCAAACTCTGGAAAGAGCCCTAATGTCCATCAAAGTTGAATGGACAAAGAAGTGGTGTATATATACGTCCGCGTGCGCGCGCACACACACACACACACACACACACACACACACACAATGGGATATTACACAGCCATCAAAAAAAAGGGGGGGGGGACGCCTGGGTGGCTCAGTTGGTTGAGCAACTGCCTTCGGCTCAGGTCATGATCCCGGAGACCCGGGATCAAGTCCCACATCGGGCTCCCTGCTAGACAGGAAGCCTGCTTCTCCCTCTCTCACTCCCCCTGCTTGTGTTCCCTCTCTCACTGTGTTTCTCGCTGTCAAATAAATAAAATCTTAAAAAAAAAAAGGGGGGGGAAATCTTGCCATTTACAAAGACATGAATGGAACTAGAGGGTCTTATGCTAAGCAAAATAAGTCAATCAGTGAAAGACAAATACCATATGATTTCACTGATATGAGGAATTTGAGAAATAAGACAGAGGAACATAGGGGAATAGAGGGGAAAATGAAACAAGATGAAACCAGAGATGGAGAGAAACCATAAGAGACTCTTAATCTCAGGAAATAAAATGAGGATTGCTGGAGGGGTGTGGGGTGGGAGGAATGGGGTGACTGGATGATGGACAGTGGGGAGGTTGTGTGCTATGGGGAATGCTGTGTATTGTGTAAGACTGATGAATCACAGATCTGTACCCCTGAAACAAATAATACATTATATGTTAATTTAATAAAAAACCTCTAAACCAAACACACACACACACAAAAGAAATAAATATTTGGCATTTACACCTAAAAAAAATAATGGTTATAAAATTGCTCCCTTGGTTCCAAAGAATGGATTAAAAAAAATAAGAATTTTAATTAAAAAATAAAAAATATGTAAAAGTATCAAATAGAAGTCATATACCTGAAGAATATAATAACTGAATTGAAGAATAACTGAACTGAAAAATACAATAGAGGGCTTCAACATCGCATTAGATGAAGAAAAGATTGCTGCACTTGAAGACAGATCAATGGAACTCTAATTAGAGCAGCAAAAGAAAAAAGATGAAAAATAATACATTAAAGAACTTATAGGACATCAGGCAGACCAACATTCATATTACAGAGGTCCCAAAAGAGGGAACAAAAGGGGCAGGAAAATTATTTGAAGAAATAATGGATAAAAACTTCCCTAATCTGGGGCACCTGGATGGCTCAGTGGGTTAAAGCCTCTGCCTTCGGCTCAGGTCATGATCTCAGGGTCCTGGGATCGAGGCCTGCATGGCAGGGCCGTTCTCTGCTCGGCAGGGAGCCTGCTTCTCCCTCTCTCTCTGCCTGCCTCTTTGTCTACTTGTGATCTCTCTCTCTGTCAAATAAATAAATAAAATCTTTTTTAAAAATGGATAAGCTTTGGGGCACCTGGGTGGCTCAGTTGGTTAGGCGACTGCCTTCAGCTCAGGTCATGAACCCGGAGACCCGGGATTGAGTCCAACATCGGGCTCCCTGCTTGGTGGGAACCCTGCTTCTCCCTCTCTCACTCCCCCTGCTTGTGTTCCCTCTCTGGCTGTGTTTCTCTCTGTCAAATAAATAAATAAAATCTTTAAAAAAAAATGGATAAGCTTTGAAGACATTATGCTAAGTGAAATAAGTCAGACACAAATTGGCATATACTGTATGATTCCACTTACATGAGTTATCTAAAGTAGTCAGATTCATAGAACAGAAAGCAGAATGGTGATTGTCACAGGCTGAGGGAACAGAAGGATGTACAGTTATTATTTAATGGATAGAGTTTCAGTTTAGGAAGATGAAAAAAGTTCTGGAAATGGATGGTGCTGATGGTTGAATGACAACGTGAATGTACTTAATACCAACAAACTGTACGCTTAAAATGATTAAAATGGTAAGTTTTGGGGTGCCTGGGTAGCTCAGTTGGTTGAGCGACTGCCCTCGGCTCAGGTCATGATCCTGGAGACCTGGGATCGAGTCTCATATCGGGCTCCCTGCTCAGCGGGAAGCCTGCTTCTCCCTCCCTCACTCCCCCTGCTTGTGTTCCCTCTCTCGCTGTGTTTCTCTCTGTCAAATAAATAAAATCTTTTTAAAAAAATAAAAATAAATAAAAATAAATAAAATGGTAAGTTTTGAGTATATTTTGGTAAAATTTTATATATTTGGTAAATCATGTATACTTTGCTACAATTAAAAAAACAAAGAAAGACAGCAAAGCTATATGTAGTTGACTTTTGAACAACATGGGTTTGAACTGTGCAGGTCCGCTTATCTGTGGATTTTCTTTACAGTACAGTACCATGAATGTATTTTTTTTAATTATTTATTTTAATTTGAGAAAGAAACCACAC